>QZCP01000002.1:268154-293605 GCA_003956705.1 Brevipalpus yothersi | reverse complement strand
CTCTCTCTCTCTCTCTCTCTCTCTCTCTCTATTCTCCTCTACTATTGAGGGAAAGACTCTTAAAACTACATCTTTTCCTCTCCTCTCCTCTTCCAAGCTCTAAGCTGTCTCATCTTGAATATCTCAAGTGTTGAAATATAAGACAGCCAGAGGCGTTAAAGGCGGGTTATTTAGGCACTGTTGAAACATTTTCGGATGCTGAAACGTGATGGAAAACATCACCAAATTGATGCACCACTTGTTAGAGAACTGAAAATAAAAGAATCTAAATGATCGATTATGCTGCCTGATGAAGATTGTTTCCGTTTCTTTTGTGGTCAATCCATTTGTACATTTGTAGGTATAATTTCTCCATCAACAGCTATCAACTTTTCCCTCTACCATACTCAGAATTTCCGTGTCTCGGTCTACGGTACACTATGGTACCCTATTGACTTTCAGAATCGTAAACCCAACATTCGTTTCCGCATCCGAATTCCTTTCTTTCTTAGTTTGCATTTCATTGCATTACTTCATGAACTCCCACATAAAATTAGTATTTTAGAAAAGAAGAGAGAGAGAGAGAGAGAGAGAGAGGCATCACTTGAAGAACATGCATTCGACCAACCCTGATGCGGGTTCTCTCTCTCTCTCTCTCTCTCTCTCTCTCTCTCTCTCTCTCTCTCTCTCTCTCTCTCTCTCTCTCGCCTTAACTAACTAGCTAACTAGCGAGGCGAATGTTAAGGAAGAAAAAAAAGAAAACGAAGGAGAGAGAGAGAGAAAGAAGAATATGTTTGTTTTGATATGGTTCCAAGACGGAAAACTGCATGGTTGTAGACTCATTGATGATCTAAGCGAATTTAAGGCAAACCATGGTCTTTTCGAACTATTCCTTTTTCTCTTTTACAGTCTAAATTTAGTGTCATTCACTTTTTCTGCTCCACTCTGATTGAATAAATCTTTCTTTTCCGATTCATGGTTTGAAATCTTCATATTTATCGAGTTTTTTTTCTCTTGAACAAATTCACGTTCTAATTTATGCAAGTTCTGGCTTATGAACTTTCGCTTGAAGCCCATGTGGTGCATGTGGCTATGAGGTTATACTATTTCGATTTTTTCTTGCTCGAAAAGATGGATTGTTCAGGAAGAGGAAGCTGCACGTGAGTAATTATTTCTCGATAGCCTTGGATGGTAACTGGGTGTAGGCTATCGACTGGGAATAAAATCAGAGAGATGTTGCTTAGAGCGTTCTAGTCTGGACAAAATAGCTTCAAGCGTATTATTTCCATTCACTGGAGCTCAAGTTCATTTTGTATCGCGATTTTTAGAAAAGATTCAGATCAGGAATGTGGATTCTGAAGTTTTCTAACTCGACGATTATCTTACACAGGAGAAAAAAAGGTGTTAAGTCTGAAAACTTTTTCCCAGAATCCTCTAAACCTGTGATCACGAGACTTCTAGACCTTGAAGGCTGGATAAAAAGATATCTAAATCAAAATAAAAAGAATAGTCATAAAAATTGAAGTTTGCAGAATTCTCTATACATTCTATACTCTGGATGATTACGAAATGTTTCAGATGAATTCTTGAAGATTTTAACCAGTCAAAATTTTCAGGCCATTTTCAGGTATCATTACCCTATCATACCTATATGATTTAAGAGAGTTTCAAATTCAATTCGAGTATTTATGGTCTTCACATGTTGACAGCCTATCGTTGAATGAACATGTGTACATGTAGTTGTGTTAATAGTAAGTCGCTTTTCTTTTTTTTACACTGGAACGTTCTCATAAAACTCTCATACTCTTTACAATTCATTGCAACTGGAATTTTTTGAAAACTGAGAAAACATATCAGTTAGAAAAACTCAAGAATGATGGATTCTGTGAACTTTACCGATCACTCTGTGGAAAAAAAACGAAGCTCGGGCATTTCGCCATATATTCATTGAGATTGATGGGATAGACTTTCACTTTCTCTCTCTCTCTTTACCATTCCGTTTCATTCTTCGAAATAATTCTATCCGTCACTATCATTAGGACATGGAACGAGATTTAAGCAAAAAAGATACAGAGACTGAAAGTTCAACGAAAAAGGAGGAAGAAAAAGGCCTCATCTTGACTTCATTTTAGTTTCATCGTTTTTTCTCACTTCTTCCCAACTTCTCAATTGTAAAGTAACGGTAAAGTAAGCAGAGAAGAGCAGAGAAAAAAATTCACAAAACTGCTTCAACTTCAGTATACAGCTAATATAATCATGAGTGATAGCTTTCAGAAATAAGAAAATCCTCAAAATAGTTACAAACTGTGTATGTGTGCTCCTGTGTATACAAGTGAACCGGATAAAAGCTGGGTTTTAATATGTAAAGTTCAGTAAAAGTATCTTGTCGACCTTGTGTAAGGGAGTGAGAATTTTCGAATTCTGATTATCGTTTTCCGGGAAATTATCCGATAGCAATAATCACTGTTTAGATAAGAGAAAATTCTTGGAAATCATTTCGAGCTGTTTCAAGAATTCACACAGTTGAAGAGAAATTCTCAGACGCAGCAAATAACACGGTTCTCTTCCTTTCAATCCTCTCACTGACAGCGAAAATTTTTCACTCTCTTCTTGACAATCGGCTAATCAAAAATCCATGTGTGTCAATTAGATGATGATTCAAAAACTATATAACTGATCCCCTGAGATTGAAGAGACGAATGATACACATGAGGTTCCTCTTGGATACTTGGTAGGCAAAATTTTTTTTTCTCTTCTACATCTTCTTTTTCTTTTTCTTCGTTTTTCCCAGAGACAGCTCAATCGTTATAACATAAACTTCGGTTTGCTTACTTTTGCTCTCTCTCTCTCTCTCTCTTGGCGAAACCACCATCATGCATATCTTGGCAACAGTAATTCGTAATTAATTCTAGGCCAATTAGTTAGCGTATCTTGACTAGCTGGCGAAAGAATTACAGCTCAAATTTAGTTTGAACAAAGAAACATCGTTCATTTTCATGTGGAAAATTATTCAAGAGGAAGAGAGAGAGAGAGAAAGAGAGATAACAGTGGTTAAATGAAGCAATTTCAATATTGATGCACTTCCAGCTAGACATTCTGACCCATTGAAGAAAGGGAATCGTGAGAAAACTGAGGAGAAGAGTTAGAATGCTCATTCTACACACAGTCTGCTTGGAGAATTTGGATTTTGTATTTCAAGGGAGAATAAAAATTCATTTCACTCATGTGACCTAGATATGGAAATATTTTTTCACTGTTGGGTTGAGATGAGGTTGAAATTGGCTTTGAATTGAAAAACACGCTTTATTCGAATGGATATTGGATATTTTAGCCTCAAAAAGACGAGCAATCATGATTGCTGAAAATTGATTCATGGTTTGAGACTCCAATTCATTGGTTACATGAAACCATTCAGATTCTCTTATATAAATATAGATAACCAAGATCTTTAGGGGCGCTTTGAGAGATAGCTACCTTATTATCGTTAAATATAATCCATTTATCTTCCTTGAGAATGTGGCAAATATAATGACCACACATCGGAGAAGATCCCATATGACTGATGAATGCTACCAATTTATACTTTTCAGAACCATCGCGTAAAGGTCTACTCTCTTGAGCTGGACCAGGAGAACTTTCTTGCGGTGGCTGTTGTTGAGGCTGTTGCACTGGTTCAGCCTCCATAGGAACATCTTCATGGCTGAATATCCACTCGATAGCATTTTCTACCGAATTATTCTATAAAAAGAAGGAAAATAAGATTAGATTATATTTTGAATTCAAATGAAAAATGTCAAACATAGAATCAATAGCAATTTTGAACTCTAGTTTGACTAAGAACAAACATCGATATTGAACTCAAAGAAGGTTCAAAAGTAAACGAGAAAATGTTGAATGGCTTGATGTGAGAATGTACTGAGAATATAAAACTCAGTTCTAATCAAAATTCAACCTCTTAGCCCTTAAGGAATCTTTCCAGCTTAACAGTAGAGGAAAAAAGTTCTAACTGAACATAAACAGATTTCATATTCAAGTTTCTTCACCTATAGCATGATATAATTATTAGATAGTCTCGGGCTACTTCAGGGTGGAATAATTTGATTGTTCAAAAGTCACTTACCGTTTCTTTTAGAGCCCTTGTAGCTCTGTCTCTAGAAATTCCCATATTTTGGAGTGAATCAAGGGCTACCGGATCAGGTACAAAAGTTTCTACTCTCTTTGGTGCTGAAGATTCACGTTCCGTGAGAGGATCATTCAGGTTGGGATTATTAGAGTTTTCTAGTAGCCAATTTATAGCATTCTCTACACCAGAATTCTCAGTCACTAAAAGCGCTCTTTGGGCAGCGTTGAGAGAGAATCCAAATTCCACTAGGCTAGATACATGATTCGGGTCGATATTCAAAACAGGGCTAGCTTGTTGGGGTGATGCTACAGGTTCCTCTAGGATGTCCTCTCCAGGCTGTGGACCTTTGCCTCGAAGTCGGCTTAGATCTAATATCTCTGGCACTTGGAGAGATATGTCCAACTTCTTTTCTTGCCAATTAGAGTCGAAAGTGAATTTTTTGATGTGAAGAAGTAAAAAATCTGGAAAAGTTTTCAATTTTGTTAATTTGGATGCGGTTGTCTTTTGTTTCAAAGATGTGCTGAAGTAATCGTCAATGATTTCCGGTTCAATGAGAGAGTCAAAGCATGCTTCCAAAGGCACAATTGATTTTACGGGCTCTGGTTTCTCATCACTTGAGGCAGCCTTTTTTTCATACTCTTCAACTTGTTCCTTATTGATGGCCTTATGGAGCGGTACTTGTAGGGGTAACAAAAAGTCAGTGCGAAAATTATAAGACACTTTGTGAGATTGATTACACTCAATTCTTTCTTCAACTTGAAATTTCAAACAATCGCTTGGATTTATTGTTGAGGTAGACTGGTGATTCCTTTCGATGAGGTTCATTAAGTGTAAAAAAAATTCTTGCACATCTTGTTGACGATTACTCGAAAATTCTGGATGACCTTTACCGATAAGATTTTTAAGCATCCACGGCTTAATACCTTTCTGTTCAATACATCCTTCGGTAGAGTTGATTGGGACACTGTAATCACCTGATAGAAGACCGATAGCAACTTTGGCCATTTGGACATTAAGTTCTTGGGTTGGATCTGGTGGAGCATTCAGGAAGATGTTGATATCATTGTAGCGCTGTTGGAAGTCAGGAATGCTGAATAACACTTGAATGACAGAATTAAGGTAACATGAATTACCGAGATTCACTATTCCTGTGTAACCGGGTCCACGAATAGGGATCAATTTGGAGTCTGATTCTTGTATGATGGCCCATTCACCAATTCTTTGGTTGTAATCGAGTTCAAGTTCTAACATTGATTTATCCGTTTTTTTCAAAGCTTTAATGTCAATACCAAAATGAGCTAAATGTTTTTCAAGATATGGATCCTCGACCATATCATTTTCCGGATAAGAGTAAACATCAGCTGTTATTTTACCATCTTCCACAACCGTGGTGCCCAATTTAACGATCAAAGGATACTTGGTGGCAGCATTATGTTCAAACATATGATTATTACCTCCTGATCCATCGAAGAATCTTCTACCACAAAGAATGGCTCCATCAGTGAGATTTAACCAAAGATTATCTCTGAGATCACATTTCTCACACTTCCATCCATCCAGTGGAACTTTCACTCCATTGTCAAGTTGAGTGAGATTCGCAGCAAATTTGGAAACTTGTCGTTTCTCACCGTCCCACGTGCCAGCAGTAGCTGTCAGTGCTTCTACCCTGGAAGCAGATTCTGCAGCAAGAATAGCTGATACACATTGCAAAACCTTTGAAGAGCAAAAATGAAGAAAAGAAAAATTATCATAGGTTCACAGGAAAAGAGTGGTACAGATGTAAATATAAACCTTTTCGGGAAGCTCGAGATTCGGCAAGGGTATCCGTTGGTACTCAGGTAGTATCACAATTGAATTAATCTCTTGATAAGTTGATTTATCCTCACTCGGATTGTATCCACCTTCAATTCCAATGGCCAGTTTGGTTATCTTTTTCGGATGAGCATCACCATCACCGGGATCACTTGGCTCCGACTACATGCGGCAATGACAAAATTAATTCACAATAAACCATTAGTAAATGCGATGATGATTGCACAATTAACTGGTAATAAGTATAATGTTACAATGTATTATAATACTCACTTGAATCTTGATTCGTTTCATATTCAAATAGATTCGAGAGTTTGTTCGCTGATAATGAAGAGGCACATACTTGATACCAAAACCGAAGAACGTCTTCATACATATGAAGAGGCCCTCATCAGATTCCTACAATGATACAACAAGCAGAACAATCAATTAGACATTATAAAGAGTATATCACTCATATCACACTAAAATGACAATCAATCAACCACAATATAAATTAATTAATTAGAAAGAAGTACACACATGCATACTTACCGGTGTTTCAAAGCCGAAAATACATTCATCTTTGTATATCTTGTCACTTGAATTTGGAATCCGAATATCATCCAATTTGGATCGTATCACTTCCATTGTCAATGTGTGTCACTTACTCAGCTACCCTATCGTAGTACCAATACAATCAATACAGTGTGATCAATTAATTGTCTCCAATCGGAACTCAATCAAAATCAATCAAGAACGACTATATTTAAATGAAGCGAAGTAAAAAAGTAAAGATTTTTGTGTGTTTGACTTGTTTTAATCACGAGGACAGAAGTTTCACTTTTTGTCCACTATGAGCGCTGGTGTAGTTGAAACTTCTTCAAAAATTTTGAGAAAAAAATTGTTTGAATTCTCTTGAAAATTTTTTTTTTTCGGTAAATTTGTGACTTTTTGGTAGAGAACAGAATTTATTTTTACCTGTTGATTTGAGTTGATGAGATTGACGGTAATATTTTGCTTGTGAAATTTGATCATTGAATATGGGTTGGTGGGTTTTTGTTAACGGTTTGGTTAACGGTTATCATTCCATCATTTTCGATGGAATGATAATTATTTTTGTTAATCTCCTCTGAGATAGTTTTTCTCTATCATGTGGAGAGTAATTTTCATCATTCTTCTGATGAGGAGCTCTTTTGATCAGAAAATTGGAGAAAGATAAAAGGAAAAATTTTTGAAAGTTTTCATCAATCAGTAAGCTACTTGACGATACACGTAATCGGCCTAGTTCAATGATGAGTAATCATTGTCTCCGAATGTGACCATATTCAGAGGCATTCAAATGAATTTGATGAAGAATAGTGAATCAAATATCATTTTATCTATCCAGTCTGAAATTTCGTTTCATTTTTTCACTCTTGTTGTACACTGAAGCTTATGAATTATGAAGAGCTCAATTTCAGCTCCAAGTATGACAATATTTGTAAATTCAGATAATTCATCATGACAAGATCTCAAGTCGAATAAAAATGTAACTCAATAAACGATAGTCAGAGAATACCATGTAATGAGCTGAGAGAGTTTATAAACGAAATATTCTTAACAGAATATTCTAGGGACAAGTTTGACCTCTGTAGCATATATATTTGACTATAATGTGATCAGTTGCAGTGTCCGTCAAGTTCAAAAGGGAAAAAAACTGATTCTTCTTCAAATTTAAATCCAAATACTTGAAGAATTATTGAGATCACAAGGAATGATTCGATAATCGATTGATTGCGCGAAAAATCGAAACAAAATTGTTTTCCTTGAAAGCTTTGAATTTATTTTCTAATACTGTTCTGATTTTTGGTTTCAATATTAGGATTAGTCTTTTATATGCTTAGATACAAAAGGTGAATGAAGTGTGAAGAAGAGAGAAAGATAGAAAAGATATGGACAAGAGGTAATACTGGGTGGTCAGAATGTTATTTGGGTGTTAAGCTTCCAAGGAATTTTTTCTGAAAAAATATCTTAAAAAAATGATATATTTTGAAATTACTTTCCATAGCCATAACCATGACCATAACCGCCATGACCATAACCTCCATAGCCACCATGACCACCATAGCCTCCTGAGAGAAAATGATTAAAATATTATTAATATTATGAAATATGAAATTTATCAATTTAAAAGTTTCTATTTCCTCGAAATATGCAATCAAACTCACCATAGCCACCACCGTAACCCTTACCATAACCGTACACTGGTTGGTGCATGGTGAAGTAAGTCTTGGAATATCCGACATTGTGTCCTTTAAGATGCAAGAAGCCGGATTAGATGAAATTCAAAAGTGATCAAAGATAATTCAGCTAGAATTCCCTTAGAAGGATTCAGTTAGGATTCAAACTTACCATAGCCTCCATAGCCACCATGTCCATAACCTCCATAGCCACCATGTCCATAGCCTCCTATTCAAAATTGATCGAGATAGAAAGATTCGATTAGTTTGAGAAAGTTTGTTCACAAGATATCAGCCTTCAAGAACATAATGTGCTTATTCTTGACCAAATAAAAACATAGTCCGATAGAAGGAATCGAGAGGCATCACAACGATAGTTCACCATATATTCAAGATAGTCAAAATTCAAACTCACCACCATAGCCACCATGACCATAGCCTCCATAGCTTAGACCATGTCCACCATAGCCACCATATCCACCGTGTCCATATCCACCTGGAAAAATGAAACACACATTTTAGTTGATGAACTCAGATGAATGTTGTGATCTTCCCCAAAAGAAATTTTGGGAATCACACAAACAGATGAGCAGTGAAAATCAGTGGGAACACAAGACTAGCACAAATATTCTATCACCAATACACACCATAAGTAGCGGCGGCAACAGCGACGAGAGCGAAGAGAACGATAACGAATTTCATTTTGAAAAGTTTTTGGTTGTGTTTAAAACAATTTGAGAGAGAAAGCAAAGTTTGAAGCGAAACTTGAGAAAGCAAATAATGATCTTAAATCGAAGTCCGAAGCGATTTATATAGTGAGCGATTCGCGAAACTTTCTCCTTGGGACAATGTTCACACTATCATGTTTTTGGGGAGGAGAAACGTTCGAAGGTGGATAGGAAAAGTGGCGGCAAAGAGTGAGAATGGTGCTAAAACTGGACATTAACCGGCAATCGCTATCGGACACTTGATACACGCATTTCAGGCCATCTGAAGGTTTTATTTTCCCCAAATAATTAGCATCGATATATAAATAATATCACTGTACTGGCATACTACTACTTTGTTTTCCAAATCATATTATCGTTCTTGTTTTTCAAAATTTCAAGTTCATTTCCCATTGACTTCACCTCCTTTCTTCTCTCTCTCTTTTACATTCTGATACGCACACAAATTTATTTATAATCACGATATTCAAATCAGAATCTAATTAAAATCATAAATTATTATTATTTCCATCTCTGTGTGTAAATCCAATTTTCCAGATAAGGCACACTCGGAGCCTATGAATATTGTTTTCGAAAGGGGGTAGAAAAGATTTTTATCTGTGGAAAAATAATTTATCATGCTCTTAGCTGCTAATTTATTCACAAAGTAACCAAAAAATTTCATCTATTATCAGTAATAAAGCAAGCGGGTGATCAAGCACTCATGTTTATATACTGATATTTCTGCAAACTCTGAATTAAGTGAGTAAAAATATTCCAGATCACCTTGTATTGGTGGATGAATTGTTATTATCTTATCAGAACAAAGAGAGGTTTATATCAAAATCGAACCATATTCAGACTTGATGATAAAATAACGGTGATTCCAGATTCGGGATGGATAAGTGTGTCTCGGCTACCGTTTCTGTATGTTGAGCCACTAGTTATCCTTCTGTATATACACATAAATCGAAGGATGAACATATTCTGCATCTCCCTATCTTATTTATTGGGTGAGAAAAAAGAGTTAGAAAAAGTGTGTGATATTATACTTTCCATCATGTAATCATGATCATCGAAATACTTTATATCCTTATACATATTATCGACAAGACCTGCGAATGGATGATGAAATAAGAGAAAGAGAGAGAAAGTGAGAGAGAAAGAGAAAATAATAATAAAGAGGAAGAAAGAGAAAAGAAGCAGGAAAAAAATAATCATTTTTTTCTGTTGCTACTCCTTATCATCTCGATATCAGAGAATAAAAAATTTTCTTTTGCCTTTAAAAAAATTCAATGTCACCCACCCATAGTAGTGTTAACTGATTACTGAATTTTTTTCTCTCTCTCTCAACATTATGATATGCAAAAAAATTTTCTCCTCATTGCCTTCCGAAACACCCTCATCAAGTCTCGATGATCATTATATTTGATCAAAATGCTTCGCTCTTGATGCTTCTCATCTCGCCTGAGCATCAATTTTGGCGCCAATATTCTCTCTCTCTCTCTCTCTCTCTCTCTCTCTCTCTCTCTCTCTCTCTCTCTCTCTCTCTCTCTTGACTGATCCCAATTTTATAGTACATAATATCGAAGGTGATCATGATATAACCCTTTCGTCTTTCGATTTAATCAGTTTTAGATCTCAAAATTCTAATTCATCGTATTTCAGGCTACATGTCGAGAAAGAGAAGAAGAAAAGTTATCTTTATGATTGATTTGTCAGATTGAAACTCAAGATACATGTTGTTCTTGTGTTCTTCATGATGGATGATGATAGTGTTTGAGAAAAGTATATTAGACCTCGAAAGTTACAAAAATTTTTGACTTTTCGTAGCTTATTCCATCAGTAAATCATCCCCTTAGTTGGACCTATGAAAGAGAGAGAGAGAGAGAGAGAGAGAGCTTACGTGGTGGAATACATGTACGAGTATTTTGTTCTAAGGTGTTCTAAGGTGTTTTGATTAGAGTGCCTCTGATATTGCTGGAAGGATTTTTCCAATCGTCACCATGTTATAATATAAGAAATCACAGAATCGTATCATAAACCATCTGTTGTTTATGTGTGATATCCTTGGTTGATTGTACGATTATTATTACCAAATGGTATCAACTCGGAGGCAGGGCATGATTGGCAACCAATGGCATGGTAAACAATTGATAGCTAAAAATAAAAGAAAAATTTGCCAAATCTGATTGATATCTAGCCACTACTATCGCCAAATATTGTATTGTAATTAGATCATGGTAAGAAAGGGAGTCGAATTTTAATCCTTTTGCCCGAAAAAGAGGAATGAAGAATGGAAAGAGAAAGTGAAATCATTACACTTTTGGGTAGCTGCAAGAACCTGAAAAAAAATTTCAATCTAGCAGATTATCGAGTTACTCTCGAAAGATCTTATATTTTGGAGACAAAAAATCCTTGATCTTTGCTGGCTGATTGAGAGAGAGAAAATATTTTCCACCAAAAAATCAACATTTACAGGTGTAAACTGTTATTCATTTATTTATCTTTTTTTTATAGATATCATCACAATCGTCATCCGATATCTCATATTTTTTTGGGCGCAAAAAAAATATGGCAATTACTGATGTAATATTATTGATTGAATATAAAGGTGGGCAAAATGATATGCAAGCTATTTTCTTCAATGAATTTAACAAGTAAATATATATATATAATGTAATCCAAGGACATTGAACATGATCCAAATTTTTCTTATCTTTGGTGATAGTAAATAGTATAAAGTGTGGGCGAAAATTTTTCTCTCAAAATTTTTTGGTTTTAATCGCTTCTCTTTCTTCTTACTCAATCTTGATCATATTGATCAATCATTTCACTAATGATCAATCTCATTTGCTGTCCAAATTATGCCCAAAAAGAGTTGGAAAAATTGAGGAAGAAAAAAGTTTGTGTGTGTTACACATATCGCACTCATACATACCACATAAGATGAAATATGCTTCCAGCATGATATGAATGGAATATATCATGTGTATCATGTATCATATCATTGAATGGAAAGAAAAAGAACTTTTCTGGACAAGAAACTGATTATGATTGCGCGACAGAAGTTGTGTTCAAATATGTATGCTTAAGGAATACTAATTTTCCTTTTTGATTCACATCTTTTTTCCCTTCCATATCAACATCATCATGTAATCATTTTGGTATCACCATTTGATTCACCATCATTCAATGTATCTCGTCTCTCGACACACAATATTTTACGCAAATTATCCAGCTCATTGCGTAACATGGTGACCTCTGTTTTAAGTTTCAAATTCTCTTGTTCCAACAATTTGACACGATATGTGGTCTGCTGTTCTTTCCATCTTCTCATTTCACGCGATTTTTTGGCCGACTCATTATTACGCTTACGACGTTCCCAGTATGCATCATCTTTACAATTATCTGGTATCGGCTGAGGTTGCCGTTTAGATTTTTTCATATTGGTCAACATTATCGGTGATGGTGATGATGGAGAATCAATTTGGAACATACTCGAATTACCACCAGAATTCTCATACATCGGATTACCACCAATACTACCACCGCCACTGCCACCATCGTCCCCAGTACCACTGGCACCACCTCCACCGCCTCCACCACCACCACCATTGCCACCAGATCCAGAGGCTCCAGGACCAGCATGGACAGGATCACCACCGACAACAATTGCGGTGCCAACCATAGTCGGTGGACCTAATGGACCATGGTGATGGTGGTGATGGTGTGGATTTGACCATTGCAAAATTGGATTCACAGTGGACACAGGGGTCACTGTGACTGGAGATATTATTGAACTACCATGGGATGGATGGCATGGATGATGGTGGTGGTGGTGGTGATGATTACACCGGTTAACGGTACTTGTGTCAGTTTCTCCAATCGATTGATGAGTGAAAAGCATACTTTCAGCAGCAGCAGCGGTATTTAAGGAATGATTTGGATTCGAGCCATTAGAACCATTCATAGTGGCAGATGATGCCAATGAAAGATTTGATTGATGTTGTTGATTTTGATTTGTTTGTTGAACATTGTTATTATTATCATTCGATCCATCACCACCACCACCACCAGTACCACCGCTGACTCTGTTGCCGCCAGATTGTCCTCCATTACTGGACATAGATGAGGATGGAGGACGTTGTTGATGGGATTGTTGATGGTGTTGATGGTGCGATTGATTAGCAGCAGGTATCATGGGCTCATGTTCATGATTTTCGGTACCTCGTGGATATATGTGAGATATATGTTGCTGATAAGCACCATTGGATATGGTATCAACGGACATGGATCTAAGGCCATTGCTTGTGGCTACCGGTGTCGATGTATTATTGGTCGGAAAATGTTCATATGCACCATTAGTGTCATTCGTCACTGGAAATTAGATTAAGGAGAGAGAGAGAGAGAGAAGAAAAATAAGTTGGGGATTAAAATTAGTAGCAGGAAGCATGTGGGGTATATATATCATTTTCTTTCAAAACATATATATATCGAAAGAATTAATAATTGAATAATTAATCAGCTTTCGTGAGCCAAATCATGATTATGATCGAAGCGTGAGAAGGATAGCCGGCAATGATTTCGAAATGGTTCATGATAATTGTTGTTTTTCATGAGGCTCAATGAATATGCCCTGGGAACATACATTTATATCAATTACCTCCCACTTTGTCAGAATAATACAAGGGTAAGAGAGGAGAGGGAGAAAGAGATTAACTTTTTTCAATAAAAAAACTCCCATAGACAGTGGTGAAAATTAATTGTGAATATCTGTCTAATGAATCCACTCGATAAGCCTCATTTCCCATCAAAACTAATGAATGCTAATGATAATGACCATCTTTTATTCAGATAAATCTTGTCCAAAAGGGGGAGAGAATTTGTACCAAAAGTATTTTTCGGAAACTTTTTTTCAGATTTTTTCTAAATCATTGAAACACCAATCACAGATTGTTCACTCTCTCCACGTGCCATAGAATTTATCCAGCTGATAATTACAATTATAATTGTCAAGAATTAAGTGTGCTATCTTTCCTAGGTAAGCCCAAAAGATAAGCCAATTGGCAACACACACTTGTTCAAGTGTTCCAATATCAATGCGACAAACTAGGCTGAAAGTGATTGAGATTCTCTCTCTCTCTCTCTCTCTCTCTCTCTCTCTCTCTCTCTCTCTCTCTCTCTCTCTTCCTTTCAAGTATCGTCTCAAGCATGCTGACGATGCAGATAGCAGTTAGTATAGCATCTCATTACATGCAAGATGAGTGTGTGTATTAACTGCTGATCAATTCAATCAGAATACACATTCATCCAATTGCTTTATCTTACAAGATTTTCAAGAGAGAGAGAGAGAGAGAGAGAGAGAGAAGAAATATCAAATCTTTAAGGTGAAGAAAAGTAAGATTCAACGAAGTGAACATGCACAGCTTGGACATGCTACATTCTTCATCAAGTAATAACTAGCAACAGATCATTTCTGCCTATGTGTGTAATTATCATCATCAAGTAAATGTTGGTAAAACTTTTCCGTAATCATTGCTCTATCCAAGGACACATGATCAGATACGGAACAGAGAGAAGAGAAGAGACGAGCGAGAGAGGGAGAGAGAGAGATCATCTCTCACACCTTTTATGCTTTGTAGAGTATCATTATCATTCCTAGAGATATAAGTTAGAAGGAGGGAAAAAAGAATCAGAAACTTTTTCTGACTTTTATGGAGTTCTGATTCTTCATTAACCAATGCCTCACGAAATTCTCTGAACTCTACATCGTTCTTTCTTGGATAATTTTGGTATGATTTGAGCAAGAAGAAGAGCAATCTTACTGGCATAATTAGGGAAGATGAAATCGTATTCATTTACTTGTCAGAAAGAAAAACAGTTATATATCACACAAAAGGAAGATGGTAATTAGTGTATTATACTGGCAACGGGCAAGGTTCTCAAAAACTTTCCTCAGAATGCTGAAATTGGACTCAACGATAATAATCGAGAAGATTGCGCCAAAAAACTAGAAAACTTTGTAACTTTATCGTGTAAATAAGTCGTCAAAATACGCTTAATCAGCAAACTAATTAGCATCTTCCTTCGGATGGTCATTTGTTATCGTGTCCATATTTTTTCTTTGTTCTTAAGAAGAATCATCAGAATAGATTTGCCTGCAAATTTATCGTGCAAATCTTTTTCCCTCTCTCTCTCCAACTTCTTCTCACCTCGAAATGATGGAACTTTGAATTCTTTTTCTAATTCAATTTGATAGCATGACCATGTCGACGCCTTCATCAAAGTAATGGGCGAGATGAATATCACTACACAAGTGAATCATTTAGGCAGAAAAGAAAAATTTTTCTCTCTCTCTCTTCGATAATGATTGCTAAACTGGACTCACTTTGTATAGCCGCCAAAAATCAATCCATTCACTCGCCTAAAGGTGTGTATTAAGTGTTTGTGGAAAGTGTTCAAAAGAACCTTCGAAGAGTTTATGGAAGGCTTCGATACTTTACGATATATCAATTTCAATCGGACGATGGCTAAAGAATTAGAATTGAAAATTGATCCCACCATGGCGGAGTAGTCTTTCTTTCTCTCTCTCTCCTTTCTTTATCCATTATCATTCGGAATCATCTCTTTGAACATTCATGAGAACACTATTATTATTATTATTATCATCATCATGAAGCTTCCTTAATTTTTTTCTCGCTTCTTCCTTGCCTACTTTTATTACATAGAGATAGTTGTGTAAGTGTAAGTGTAAGTGTGTGTGAAAGATCTAGGAAAATGCTGGATAGACTGGATGATCGAGTGAATATTCCTCTTCTTCTTCTTCTCAAGTCATATTAAGCTGAGAGAGATATAAAAATGATTAACTATCAAGCTACACTTACCTTGGCCATGGATGTTCAAATGAATTAAACGCTTCTTGCCGATACGCTTTTTAGCATGACCATTTAGCGGCGATTCATGATGCTGATCTTGATGATGGGATGAAGAGGAAGATGAAGAGTGATGATGTGAATGATGATGATTATCATCGTTTGGTGATGATGAATTACCGGTGAGTATTCGTGTCTCTGATCGAGATAGATCAGTGGTCAAGTGGTGGTGGGCATGATGATGATGGTGTAGATGAGATGAATGTGTCATGTGATGGCTTGGATGACCATTGGAATGGTGTGGATGAGACTGTTGGCTTGGATCAACGGATGTGGACTCTTGCGGATGAGGATGAGATTGGGAAGCTGGAGGCGGAGGCTGTTGCTGATGATGAGCATGATAATTACCATTGTCACCATTCTTACTGGATGCTCCTATATGACGATAATGATGATTTTTCGGCAATCAAGTTGAAATCAATTTTGATTTAGCATGTGAAAAAATAGAAAAAGGATAAAAATAATTTTCTCGTTTCAAACACACAAAACGATACAATGAATTGATAGTTCCAATCAATCTGATCACAATACAAAATCTAATACGTTCATCGATCGATTCATTGGTATTATGTGTATCTGTGAATGTATGTCTCAATCATCATGGTAAACACATAATAATAATGCTCCCTCTCTCACACTTCATGTAAATTGCGTAATTAATACACAATGATAACCTAAAATCAGGTATGAACACACATAGACACACACACACACACATGATGATGATTTCGAACAAATCAACAACACGAAACCTATTAGAAAGATTTGCTAATATTACAACCGTTAACTTGTCAATATTATGTGATCGATTGGCAGTTCCGATTAGTGTGATATTGATGCAGTCGAGAAATGTTTTCTTCTTCTTGCCACACATTTGAGTTCGATCATATTTTTTTTCTCTCTCTCTAATCAATTAAAATATTTGTTTTCACACCCACACAGAGACAGACAATCTTACCTACTACAGTGTCCGATGTTACACCACCATTACTGGTGGACATTATGATTGTATCGATGAAAATTTTTCAAGTTTTATCGTATCAAAATAGTAGCGAATAATCAGATGCTGAGTGGTTCAAAAAATGCTCGATCAACTAAAAAGGCTATCAAACATATTTTTTAAGTGGTTGATGGAAGAGAGAGAGAGAGAGAAAGTAAAAAATAGAAAGATGAAGTGAAAAAAAAAATTTCATCAATATTATATACCACACAACCTTACATATCGACCACAGTAATAAAGAAAGAGAAGAGAGTAAAAAAAACTATGGAAAGATGATCAATAGCAATGATGCTACTATTTCTATCAACGAAGCAACGGATACTGTGTCTGAACAAGTAATCAGATAGATTGTTTGCGTAAGATTACCTAATCAGATTTTTCTTCTCTCTCTCTCATCTCTCATCTCTCATCCATTAAGAAGAATCTATTGAAAGGTAAAAAAGAAAGAAATACTCTACTCATCTTAACCACAAAGCTTTTCTTAGTGGAAGAGAAAAAACTTCCAATGATGATTGGTCGGAACTTTCACATATGATTTTTTATCATCACATATCAATATCTATCATTATCATTTTTTCTTCTTTCTTCTTACTAGACTTTCTCTATACATATATCTCTCTCTCACTTTCTTTGAATTGATCATTTTCTCTCTATATCATTGCTAATTTTTTCTTCTCTTATGATCAGAGCTGGCAAGCTTCTCACCTTTTTCCGCTATTCAGCATCATTCACCTGACGATTCTAACTTCTTACCTTATTGATTATCTTCTGTGTAAACTGTGGTAGGAACGATGTTAAAGGTTTTTGAGCTTCTAGGAATTTTTTTTCTTCTCTCTAAAATTGCTACACTTGACTAACAATAGATATTTAGTTGATGCAGTATTTCAATAGTTCCATGAATTTGGAAGTCTAGAGTTTATCAGAGAATATTAATAAGAAAAATTTTGTCAGCATAGTTATTATTTTCGAAATTTAGGAGCTGCTGTACAATGCAATGGAAATTTCGAAAAGCAATCAAACTAGTTCTGATTTTTACTGGTTCTAGTTTTAATTTCCGATTATCTAGAAGACTGCAATATCTAGTTAGAGAAAAAAATGACAACAAAGCATAGATCAACAATGTTCCTCAAGATTTGATTTGATCCCATCAATTTTCGGGACGCATTGTTTCCCTCACATCAAAGGTACGATTCTTGCTTTCTTATCTGAATCTTGGGAGATTCATAGTCATTGAAATAACGAAATCTTCGAATCGAATGAAAAATTGTGAGAAAGAGAATCTAGCTCTCATCTAGACCACCGAGAAGTTATCTGAACACTTTCGAATGGAAAAATTTTTAGAATGTGTAGTGCCATCTGACTTCATCAAATATAGAAGAATAATTACTCCGATAAATTACCTAAGCTCACTTGAGAGGAAAGATTCAAAATTTTTCACTCAAAAATAAGGAAAAAAATTTGAAAATATATCAAGAATATCGCTGTTTTTTCTGCTAATTAGTCACAATCAATCTCAATTAGAACCTCTGTATTTCACAAAAAGATTTTCAATTTTGGCCCATAATTGTCTTCTTTTTGTCTCCCAATCAACTTATAACGAAAAATTGTAAATCTGTGATCAAAAAAGTTATCTAAAAGTTAAGTTAAGTTGAAAGTTAAGTTCAACCTCTAGAACCCGATATTTTGAAAAATCAACTAGAAGTTTAGAATGTGAACAAAATCAAATTAAATCAGATAGATCTGCGTTCGATGGAGCAAGAGGCAACTTCAAAAGATGCTTCCTCTCATGATCACACAATCAATTCTTCAGAAAAATGAATCCTACCATGATGTCAACTGAGTAAAAATTTGATCATGATCAGCTACTGAAAATTAGCCCTAACCTATGAATTGTAAAAATTATCATCTCATATGATATAATAATTTATGATCATAATTCTTCACTAGAATATCGAACTAACTTTCGAAAAATAATTGATAAAATCTTTTGCACCAGCAAAAACTTTCATAAATGCCGCTTCATTTTTGTACACAGATACTTGATATTGGTGTATCAGATACATACATAACTGATTTCTGATGAAAAAGATTTTTTGCTTCTCGTTTGGTGAAGCTCGAGCTCGTATTAATTGTAATTGTAAGCTAATTCATTTATTTACCTTTATATTAAAGGTGAAAAGCAACTGATCAAATTAAATATCTTAGTGTGTCAGCCATCAGCCATCAAGTGTTCATCACCTGATATTATTCACAATTGAATCAAATTCAATTGTGATTGCTCAAAGTTTCAACATTCCAGCAACTGTTGTCTGTGTGTGTGGGAAGTATCTCTCTTTTGATTTTGTGTGTCTGTGACTGGTTGAGTGTAGCATTTTCGCGAAAAATCGATGGATAAACAGGAAGATTATTACGTACTTTTGGGTGTCCAGAGAACAGCGTCACTGGATGAAATAAAAAAAGCTTACCGTAAATTGGCTCTCAAATATCATCCGGACAAAAATCCCACTGGAGGTGAACACTTTAAAGCGATCAGTCGAGCTTATGACGTGTTGAGTAGCCCGGAAAAGCGTGCGGTTTACGATAATTATGGTGCTGATGGTTTGATGCATGGTGTTGATCCAACATCTGGTACACATACAGGTGGTTTTGGTCCTGGTTTTGGTTTCCAATTTCGAGATCCGGAAGATATATTCAACGAATTTTTTGGTAGAAATGGTATATTTCAACAATTCTTTGATGGTGGCTTTGCTAATCGCGGGGGAGTTGTCAATAATGCCAATTCGATATCGTCTCCTTTTGGATTCGGTGGATTTGGTGGTTTTGGTGGATTCGGATTTCCCCAGATGACTCCTGATTTTAATGGTTTTAATGTTAACAAACCTGGTATTAAAAAGACGAGCACATCAACCCGATTTGTCAACGGAAAAAGAGTTGAAACCAAAAAGTGGGTCACTCTTGTCCCATTATTGGTGGGAATTGGTTGATTAATTTTTTTACTTTTTCTTTCATTATCGTCTTAGGGTTGTGGAGAATGGTATCGAAACCGTCACAGTATTTGAAGATGGAGTACTGAAATCTCAAACCACTAATGCGATTCGTTGATTGTGGTGAACAAAAGAAAAATAATCTGTACATTTTTGCTTGCTTTTTTTTCATTTAACATTTGCTCATCCATGGAGAGCGGAAATCGAAATGTTCATATGTTTTTCTGGTGTGAGCAAACTTTGAATTTATTAACAGTATTCGGAAACCATCTTCGTCTGTGGGCAGACCATTGTATGCTCTTAAGATACAGAAAGAAACAAAGCGAAAGATGGTCGTTGAGATTCATTTACGAGTGTAATAATCACTGTAAATCTGCGGTCTCGTAAGAAAAAAAAGAGTGTAAAGAAAAAAGAAGGAAAACTATTCCAAATGTTTTGTCATAAAAATTCTAACCTAGTTCTCACTCCATTTAAAATGAAATGATTCGATAACATTCATTGATACCGTTCACTTGATGAATCTTGATAAAATTTCTTCTCACACTTACAGCTACCACTCATAAGAATACCAATTTCTTGGATGTCATTCACCATGCTGCACACTTACATGGTAAATTTGAGTATAGAGGAAAATGGAAATAAGAGAAGTTGAAGAATTAATGCATGCAATAGGAGGAAAAGCATCGATCTAAGTTGTACAATCGAAACCCTTCCCAATCTGTGAAAAATTCTTCTCTAGTCTCAACGGTTCATCAATGAATAGCTGTTGGTCAAAGTCTACCGGAAAAATTTCTCTTATGGTATAGAGTGATCGCTGAATTTTGCTCATTTTCCTCCCAATTCATGATAGTAATTGTCAATGAATTAACACCTATTCATGATTGGGTCTAACAAACCCATGAAATGTGAAGGGGGTAGATATTATCTGCAAAAATTCAGAATTTATCCAATGAATTTTCTCTCATATCTTTTCCATTTCAAGGCCAATAGCTGTCTCAGCTACATTCTGATGAGAACAGTATTGCCTCATCATTTTGAGCCCAAGTGAAGTTTTACAATTTAATGTTGCTGTGACCAGATTTGATGCTTTTCATTTTCGAATTGTAAATGGAATTTTACCTCAGGGAATTGAATATTCAACTATGCATATATGAGAGCTATTCTCTGATCTGGTCACCAAAAAAGAGTAACATCGTGCATTCTCCTGAGGTCTTTTCCACTGTATTTGCCTCTGTATCATGCATCTACCTTGGCAAAATCGTGGCATGTCTATCAAACGCGTTTATTCCGTCGAGAATACACTCAACATTTTCACGGTAGATAAGAAATATTGGTTAAATTTTATTCCATGCTTACGATATCCACCACTTGCTTTTCTCTCTCTCTTTCTCTCTCTCTCTCTTTCCATCTTCTTTTTTTTGCCATGATAAAGTCTTTTTTCCCCGATCCTATCGACTTCACTCACTGTTTTTTCACGGACTACCGATTCTTGATAGTGATGCCTCTTGCTGGTTAACTGTTCTTCATGCTTCTTCCTCATCTTCAACCTTCTTCTTCTTTATCCTTTTTTTTCTTGCTTTCATGTTTTGTTTTCAGCATCATCTCCGAAAAAAGACTTCGCGTGTGTATATGTGTGTATATACTGTATTCATGAGAAATCATGGTAACAAGAATAGAGAGAAAAAGCCATGTTCACATCCATGAAGAGTGTAGGGTAGGGATAAAAAATTATCGACCATGGCAATCCAATTAGATTTCATCGTATACAAGTGTATAACAAGAATGATGAACCATTTTTACACAATCGATTTATCTTTCCCGCCTTTTTCGTTTAACTCATAGATTGTACCTGGTATATATAAAAAAAGATCGCATATAACTTTCACTTGTTCACTATTCTTATACTTCCTCTTCCAGTCTGTGCAGAATTTATTCCCTCTCTCTGGTTGAATCGAATTCCTAGCTATCTCTCTCCCTCTCTTTCTCTGGTCAACCGATCAAGTTCCAACGATCGGAATGGGAACATTTCTCTGGGTAACAGAGAAGAAAGTAGGCTGTATATTATTGCTTATGATTTTTCTCGAAATAATTTCAACATTTGCTCACACATAGAGAATTGCCAAAGGTATAAGTGTGAGCGATTGTTGGAATGATTCGAATTCCACAGTATTCCTCGAAAGAATTTTCGAGATTTAAAGCATCTTCTTTGCCTATGTGCATAGACTTTCGAGAATGAGAGCTGAGAAAGAGTGAGAGAGAGACTTCAAAATAATGATCGGTGCGATTTGAGGGTGTACATTTGTCACTATCAACAAGAGAAGAAAAAGAACTAGAATGTGTCAAGTAAGAAAAAAGGAAAACTATTCCAAATATTTAGTCATAAAAATTCTATCCAGAGTCTTCATCACTCCATTTAAATCAAATGATTCGATAACATCCATTGATATCGTTTACTTGATGAATCTTGATCACATTTCTTCACACACACACACACACACGTATTTATTTGCTTCAATCACGGTGGTACCAATCTTGCGGATGCTTCTCAGGAAACACAGTCACATGATATAGTGGAATGAAGAGAAAGAAAAAATGAAGAATAAAGAAGGTTAAAAAGTGCCATTAATGGATGAAACAAGAAGAGAGAGAAAAAGAGAGAGAGAGCACTGATGATATTAGTTGTTCACTTTGAATAACATGGGATGAAAAATTCATCAGAATACGCCGGAGAGTCTATTAAAGAAACTGTTACCCGGGAGGCTCTCCAATGAATATTGAATTTATTCGAAGAATAAGGTCTGATGTAGAAGAACATAGAAGAAAGTGTCGCATAAGTATTACCAGCGTGATCAAGAGAGAGAGAGAGAGAGAGAGAGAGAGAGAGAGAGAGAGAGAGAGATTGCATAGAAGAAGAAGAGAAAAAGTAACAGAAAGAAAATAAATGCAAACAGATAAACGATTTTAAGATAGGGTGAGACTGCAAAATGGGAAAAGAATAATTAATGAACAAAATTTTTTCTCTCTCTCTCTTTCTCTCTTCCGATACTTGCCTTAATTATGACAAGGATGCTGATGATGATCAACAGTGGTCATCAATATGCAAGGCAATTTGGCCAGCGGTGCCTGAGGGATTTTTTGAGGCCAATGATGCTGCAAGAGCGAGAGAAAAAATGTTATATTGAGTCTAGTAAAATTTTGAAAGGTTTTTCATTTCAATCTTGCTTCCTCTCTCTCTATCTCTCTCTCTCTCTCTCTCTCTCTCTCTCTCTCTCTCTCTCTCTCTCTCTCTCTCTCTCTCTCTTGCATGATACTCATTCCACTGCCAATGGCTGTCTTGATTCTAGATTCCAATTCGTGAGACCAATCTTAGCACATCATCTTCAGCTCAACCCTTTGCCCATTTTTCGGTACATATATTTACTAGCCTCGCGATTCCAATCTTATGACCAAACACATACACACACACATAACCACCAAAATTTGCTCCCAATTTTAATCATGAATTGCCACCATTTTTTATCTATTGCCGTTCTTCCTCCTCTTCTTCATCCTCTTTTTTTTCGGCAGCCAATTTCACTGTATATGTGTGTGTGTTGAGCCTCTTCTTTATATTGTTGACAAGGATGCTGATGACGATCAACAGTGGTCATCAATATGCAAAGCAATTTGGCCTGCAAACGGCCTCCAGCTATTTTGGAGGCCATCTCAATTCACCATGTATATATATACCGAGTCTAGTAAACTTTTTGAAGATTTTTTTCATTTCGTGAGACCAATCTTGGCACATCATCTTTGGGATCCTCTNCTCTCTCCTCTCTCTCTCTCTCTCTCTCTCTCTCTCTCTCTCTCTCTCTCTCTCTCTCTCTCTCTCTCTCTCTCTCTCTCTTTTACTGAACCCTTTGCATTTTTGTGTGTGCATACAATTCTCGTGATCAGATCCAATTTTATTCCTCAAATATATACATCTTTCGCTCTCTATTCTCGAAATTTGCTCTCAATTTCAATATAATTTCTCTCTCTTACTTCATCTCTATCTTGTCTCGATTCTTGATTTTTTGATTCTCAACTTTTTTCAGAACTTTTTTTTCTACTGCTTGCTGCCTCTCAACAATCTTCACATATCATATCAGCTTTGAATTTCTTCTCCTATCCGATAAAATTCGAAATATTTGGTCTCTTTTTTTCGGCTATCTGCTTGATTAATTGTTCTTACCTGATTTGATTTCAAATTCTGCGCTTTTAATTTATTCGCGTTTCATTTGCAAAATATATATATTTGCAATACTGAGTACAACTATTGAGGAATTCAGATGACAAAAGATGAATGTGATGTGATAAGATGAAGAAGAAAAATAAGAATTACTGCCAATACTTTCGAAATGTTTTAACTATTATAAAAATATATACTATTTTTGGGGTGATTGAAATAAAGGATAAAAGATCTTCTCTCTCTCTCTCTTCTTATTCTTGTTCGAAAAGAAGAAAGATTAACTATTTTCTCGTCAAAATTTAACTTGATGATTGGACTAAATTAGTTTAATCAATATGCCTCAGGATGAAGAGGTAGAAACCTTATAGACTGGTAAATGTACATAAAATAAATTTCTTTGATACTTATCATACTGGAGGTATATATATTGTGTGTTCATCTTTATGGAAAGAATGTTCTCTACTGAATGATAGTAACGATTATTTTTTTCTCTCTCTCTCTCTTCTCCATCCTGTCATCACCATCAATTCGAGCCTAAAATAAGTGAATTGGAATAGGAGCAAGTGAAAAAAAAGGATGAATATTGCCTCAGGTTCTATTACTTTTTCCTCTTCTTCTTGTTACAAAACCCGAGAATCTTTTCCTCACTCTTATTCCTATTTTACAATTAACTTTAGAAAGCTTTTATTTATTTCTTACTCCTTCTTTAGCATATTCATTTATCGATCTCATTCGGGAAACTTTCTCTCTCTTTCCTTCTTTATTTCAGCATTTTCCAATATTTTAACTACTACCACAGACTAATCAACTGATATTTGTACTTGAGGCTGTGTGTATTTTACCGCAGCTAGAGGAGATCAAAAATTTTATACTTTCCATCTCACATTCCATGGAATCGAATTATTATTATCATCACTTTAGCCAAAGTTTCAGGGTTTCTTGCTGTCTATCTCTCTTTTGAAATACTCGGTGTTCAGATAGAATTGTATTCTCCAGGCACAAATAAAAGCTGAGAATACCACACTCAATTTTTAATGCTATCTATCTCTCTCCCTCCTTTCACTGCCCATCAATCTGACGAATGATTAACTCCATCTTAATCTAGGCCATAAGCACGATCAAGCCTTGTCCACACAAACGTATATATATACAGATATCACATACACAAAAAATGGCCTAATCATTTATTAAGCAACTCACACAAGTTATTCTCTATAACTTTTCTCTCTCTCTCTCCATCTTTTTTATCGTTTCTCTATCGTAACAAGGTCAATAGTTGATATACCAGTCGAATAATTGAAGCAAAAATTATTCACCAAACGAATATTAGTAGTAGCTGGTAAAAAATGAGAATGAATTTCAGCATGATGATCATACAAAGTTTCATGATTACCTGAAATGCGAGAAGAGAAGGTAAAATAAATAGATTGAAAAATAGTTTTGGAAAGAGAGAGAGAGAGAGAGAGAGAGAGAGAGAGAGAGAGAGAGAGAGAGAGAGAG
>QZCP01000002.1:208330-259590 GCA_003956705.1 Brevipalpus yothersi | reverse complement strand
GAGAGAGAGAGAGAGAGAGAGAGAGAGAGAGAGAGAGAGAGAGAGAGAGATGGTCCATAGTCACAGACACAAGAAAAATTATTCAATCATTTAAGATGCTGAGAAAGAGAGAAGAAAATGGCTTGGGAATATTGAAAGTTTGAGAGGAGGAAGAGAAAGAGTATCAGCATTGAACACAAGATGATCATATCATCATTATTATTAGTATGGGAAAAAGCAATAAATTTATAAGCTCTTTGCCTTCCTGATAGAAAAAAAATTGGTTCAAATATCCATGGATATTAGCTCGTTAAAAAACCAAATTTTTATCATTTTTTCAATTACTATTTTTTTGTTTAATTTTATTTTTATTTTTTTCTCTCTCTCCCTACATCATAGGTAGAGAAGAATTTTCTCCTTACCTGTGTAAACGGTGCCCAGCCATTCAAGGTAGTTTGATGAACAAATAATTATCTCATGAGAGTTGATCCCGCAGTCAAATGAGCTCCTATCAACTCCCCGATAATGGACCAGTAGGGAATGTGAATATTTTGGGCATGAATATTTTGCTCTCTCTCTCTCTCTCTCTCTCTCTCTCTCTCTCTCTCTCTCTCTCTCTCTCCACATCATCAAATAGTGTAATAACATGGGAAATTTTATGTATGTCCGATAAAAAGTGAAACACACATATACAGACATATATATACATAGATATATATATATATATTCTTCGCCTGGTGAATGCTGCTGATTTTTTGACCACAAACGGGGGCAAAAATTTGGGCGTGTGTCGACAGGGATTCCTGGGATGATGGAGAGAGAAGATGATGATATATCATTCTAATTTTGGGTATATATATACATAAACCCATGAAGAGTCATGAATTTTCTCTCTCTCTCTCTCGTTCAGTGAAGCCCCAGAATGGATGATCGAAGGTAGAGAGAGAGAGAGAGAGAGGTGGGAAGGCTCATGGAATGATACCTGGAATTACCAGTCATCTTCTTGTTCATAATTCATCCTCTCTCTCCTCTCTCTATTCCAATCGAAAGTGGAAACCAGTTCCATGTGTGTAATAGATGTGCAATAGATTTTGATAATATATATAAATCCAGATTTTTTTTACTCTCTCTCTCTCTCTCTCTCTCTCTCTCTCTCTCTCTTTCAATAGTGAGAAGCGATAAAAGATTTGCAACTTGATTGAATGCAAATGAGCTTTCTTCCCATCATCAAAGTGCGAAAAGAGTGGAATAACGAAATTTGAGATGATATTTCATATCAGCACATCTAATTTTGCCTTTACATGGATTCAAAATCATGTAATTTTTTGGTTAAACATATACACAGAATCGAGCTGATAGATGTGATGTAGAGGAGGAAGAGAGAGAGAGAGAGAGAGAGAGAGAGAGAGAGAGAGAGAGAGAGAGAGAGAGAGAATGATGGAAGGTGGATATAAGATCAAACTACTTTGAAGCTGATTATTGAGCCTCATGTGTAGGCTAGAAGAAGGGCAATAATTTTACTTTCTTTGGTGCTCAACCTAACCTTTTCCACATCAATTTTGGGCCCTCTTTTGATCTCTTGCCGGGCCAAAAATTGAAGGGCTCCATGTGCAGGAGGGCTTTTTACGCCATTCATGAATTCAAATGTACAGAAGCTACTTGATGGAAAGTAAGTGAGTGAGAGAGAGAGAGAAAATTTTGGTAAAAGTGGTGAAAAATTTGGGCGAAAATTTGGGATGTGGGATAAGTAGCTGTGTATTGAATGAAACTAGAGGAAGATAAAAATTAACACTTAACACTTACTTACACCTAGATGGAAATTTTCTCTTCATCTTATTATTATTACTATTATTACTGTATATCTACCTCCTTACCAGAGCCTACGGGCCAACCTAGAACACATACAGATAGAGATTGATCACAATAAGATGGTATCAAATTTTTGTTAGTTAATTTGAAAAGATGAAGAGAGAGAGAGAGAGAGAGAGAGAGAGAGAGAGAGAGAGGAAAAAAATTGCGGGAAAAGATCGGTTAAATCAGATATCAGAATTATCATGGAAATCATTATTTTTCTTTTCCTTCTTGAGTGAAAATATTTTTCCTCCAGAATCCAGATAGTAACGAGAATTGAAACAGAAAAGAGATGAAGACAACCAAAATACATATAAACACTTTTTGATAAATTTATCTGGAAATCAGATGGATTGATCTGATTTCCAGATCTGAAGAACGCTCCTGATTATCTTTCGAAAAAAAGTGTACAACACTCAAGATAGATAGAGAGAGAAAGAAAGTGAAAAAAGATTTGTGAGCTCATTTTGGGTTGGAAAAAAGGATGCAAACAAGATGATAAGTTACTGATGATGAAGAATTAGCAGTAAAAATTTTCCTCCATCTTCAAGGGATGGTTAAATGAGCTCGTGAGCGTAGGAAGTGATGATCACTTTTGTGGACACACGCCTTATCGATGACAAGATGGCAAATCTTTTCACATTTAGAGAGTGGTTTCGAGATTCGTTCATGATGCATGGTGCAATGCATGGACGATTCAATGTATCAATTCTTTTTTACGTCAATTTGTTTGCCTCTCTCTCCTTTTTCTCTAATTGAGAAAAAAGAATAAGGAGATGGAGAGGAAGAGGAAAAACTTTTTTCTCCATCTTTCTGGATGCTGATGATGGTGATGATGGAGAGTAGTAGAAGATGAAAAAAGCCGGAGGAAAGAGGAAAGATTTTTATACTTTTGCTCTCTCTCTCTCTCTCTCTCTCTCTCTCTCTCTCTCTCTCTCTCTCTGCTCTCTTATTGCTGTTATACACAAGTGTATATACATGTATAAATATATATATATATATATATGTGCAAGTGTTCCCCAATGTTAATCCTATCAGTATCTGAGGAATCCACCTCTGATTTACCTAAAAGATGTTCACCAACTCAACGTAATGATGATTGAGATGGTGATTAGGATTCAAGTCGAAGGATTAGCTCTATGTTGGTGAAACTCGCTGACAAGTACGCTAAGTCGATAGACTTCTAGATGAAGAGAAGGGGATAGAGAGAGAGGAAGAGAGTTAGGACGAGAGAAGCAGAAGAATAACATCAGAAATCCAAAATCTTTTCTCTCTCTCTCTCTTCCTTTTAACCTGTCTTTCATCACGATTACTATTACCAGTAGTCTCTCAAATATCGATCGGTACCTCATTTATCCATAAAATCAGTGGAAATCAAGTAATACCATCGATTGGCTTGAGATATCATCTATCACGAGTTCGAAGATGAGGAGAGAGAGAAGTTCCAAAAGGGAGAGAGAATAATCATCAGCATCGAATATGTCGTGAGAAATGGAAGGATAACATTCTCATTCATAATATTTGAGAATATTTGCATAACCGCTAAAAAGTTTCATCCTCCAAGAGAGAGAGAGAGAGAGAGAGAGAGAAGAATAATGAGCTACTGTGAAATGTGGTGATGAAAGGTTGCTGTTACTACTCCTGTGAAGATGTAAATCTGATGAACAAATTTTTCCATCTCATAGATCAAACAGTTAAAACAAGAGAGAGAGAGGAGGAAAGTAAATGCAATAGGATGAGCTCATTTTATACACAATCAAATGAATCAGAAACAAATAGTCGAAAAGGGAGAAATGATCATCATCAAATAAATCATGATTAAAGTACACATATATACATATAGGTGTTGATACTGGTTAAGACTTCGATTATACATTAAACGATTGTTTGATAGTGCTATCATCACAGCTCCAATATAAAAGCTGTAAAATGTATTTTGAGGTGAAATTAATTGGCAAGTTCAGGATGTGAAGTGATGATGATACTTTTTTTTTGTTCTCTCTCTCTTCTCCTTCTCAATTGCTGAACAATCGTTTGACATGAGTTCCTTTTCCATCACTTTTATCTTTATCGCTCCATGAACGCGCGTGCACATCTCATGGGATTGCCCCCTCTTTCTGAATTGGAATATATATTCAAATGAATCGAATTACCAAGTGTGATGATCCTGGTGATGATGATCGAAATTGAGAGTAATCGTAATGATACTTGGATTATTGGCCTGTAAAGACTGTGAGTAAAATAGAAGAGAGAGAGAGAGAGAGGGAACGAAGGTGGAACGAAAAGATCTACTACTCAACTTCACAGATAGATTGTTGAAGAGCCCATGGAAAGCTTCTATCCACTAAATGAGCAGGACCAAAAGGAGTGGAGAGAGAGAGAGTAAAAAAATAGGATAGATAAATGCAATATATGTTGAAAAGTTGGATGAACTAGAACGTGAAGACAGAAAAGTAGAGAGAGGTGTGATTTGCATGTATGCAAATCAACGGGCCCCTCCTCCAGATTCTCTCAACACATACTCTTCCACTTTCTCTCTCTCTCTCTCTCTCTCTCTCTCTCTCTCTCTCTCTCTCTCTCTCTCTCTCTCTTATTCTCTACCTCTTCCCCCACCCCAATCTACCTTTCCCAGATTATGGAATATACATGCAAAAAGGCAATCATGAGCAATCGAAACGAGCGGAGAAAGAGAGAGAGAGAGAGAGAGAGAGAGAGAGAGAGAGAGAGAGAGAGAGAGAATGTGTGTGTAACGTCAATCAGAATCAGGAGAGAGAGAGAGAAAGGGAAAGTTCGGGACGTGAAGTAAAAAAAAGCAAGTCCCGAAAAGTCGGAAGAAAAAAGATGAGGGAAAAAGAAGGTGAATGAGTAAGGCCAATTCAACGATCGGTCCAAGTGGGTGGACTGATGAGGGAATGCTTCAGATTTGATCTGAAGTTGAGAGAGATGGCAAGTGCACATTAGGGCCATGATAACAGGTAGTGTTGAACATGATGGCCGGTAGTAGAGGTGTAGTAGAAGTAGCATGGTCATTTGCTGATCCTGCTGCTGGCCAGAAGTTTTGGTAGGAAAAGAAGAGAGTAAGAACAAGAGAGAGAGGGAGAGAGAGAAGCTGGAAGAAGAGAAAGAAGAAGATATCGTAAAAGGTTACTTCTTATTCTTTGTGGCCAATCTCATTCATCAACTGATTGTCAGTGGTTTGATCAATTACATTTATCCGAGCCATTGGAGATGGAGAGAGAGAGAGAGAAAGAAGATGAACGAAAAAGCAACTTTCACTTCCACTTTTCGCGCCATTCTTCTTGCTGGAAGTTATGAGAGAGAAAGAGAAGCTGAAACTGTATGACTTAATAACCTGCAATTCAGATTCTACCAAGTTCCGAATATTGGCCCGCTCTCTCTCTCTCTCTCTCTCTTTCTCTCTCTCTTTTTCGGTAGGCCCAAAAATCTGAGGAAGAGAGAGAAGCAACAAGCTGTAATCAGTGGATCTTATCCACAGTGAACTTGTTTTGTTGTGTGTTACAAAAGTGAATACACAGACATGTTCACTTATGGGCATGAAAAAAATTTTCTCCACTATCAGAGCACATCACTTGAAACACGTGAGAGTGATGATGAATTCACTTTCATCTTCATCTCTCTCTCCATCCATCGTCATTCGAGCTCTCTCTTTTTTCCTCTATTCAAATCCATTTGTTGTGATGATTCGAATTAAATTAAATTGTATATCACACCTTGACGTCAAATTGACATGCCAATGTCCAGTATAAGATGACCATTTTTCTTCTTCCCTGAGCAAGAGAAAGAGAGGAAAATTAAATTGTCTGGATGGCTTAGATTATCTCCATCATCTTATGAAAGTGAAATCAAATCAAATCAGTGCCACTGTGTGTGCGTGTATTTGTCTGAGCATACACACACACACTTACCACCCACTGTCAACAAACCAGATTTTGATTATCACTTTTTTCACTGCATCTGTGTTCAGTTCCACCATAGCCTTTTACATCAGCATGTGGCTGACACGAACGGCTGAGCATTCCTCACCACAAACTCATCTTCCCTGAGATGATGAACACAGAGAATATCTTACCTCTCCCCCCAAAGTGACCATACAGAGAGGTAAAGAGAGTGGTGAGAAGATAAGCATCATGGATGCAAATATGCAACAAGTGAAATTTGAATGATAATATTGATAAGCAATCTTGCTTGCTCATCTCATCTTTCTCTCACTCTCTCTCTCTTTCTTTCTTTCTTTCTCCAGCTTGCATCCTTGAGAAGAGACTCTCTCTCTCTCTCTCTCTCTCTCTCTCTCTCTCTCTCTCTCTCTCTCGTCCATCAGATGGGCCTGTCAAATGCAATCATGATTAGTAAGGCTGGCTAGTGAGAAAATTATATCTGCTTTTGGACTTGAAAATTTTTGGTTTTCACGCATCATCCACCGTTTTCATTTTACCATTTTTTGGTTTTTCAAATTTTGAACAGCCACATAATTGAACACCAGAGATGGGAATCAGAGAGAGAGAGAGAGAGAGAGAGAGAGAGAGAGAGAGAGAGAGAGAGAGAGAGAGAGAGAGAGAGCTTCCCTGAAGCTGCTGAAATGTCGGCTCATCTCTCTCCTCTCTCGAAACTATCTCAAAACCAAGTATGAAGAAAGTGGCCGCTAATTCGGAAGCCCAATCGATTGGTTTGAGGCAACAAAGCAAAATTCATTGGTCATCAATACACTCTTTATTGCTGTTAAAAGCGAGCATTTTTTTCGAGCCTTATTTTCTGAGAGACACCAGAACGAGTTGGACAATCTGTTGACTGGTATTACGTGATGATTATGTGGATCTTTTCATGATTGAAACACGCTAAGATTAAACGTGTAATTGGTTGTTTGTTTCGATGCTTAGGAAGAAGAAGAAGTAGAAAAAGAAGAGGAAAAAGACGAGAGAGAAGAGATGAGGAGTGAGATCACAGAAGATGATGGAGAAGAAAAAGAAGAAGAAGAAGAAAAAGGGGGAAGAGAAGATGAGAGAGACGACTAATTGCAATAATTGAGCATTGCATCAAATCAGCTGTTGATCATTGAAGAGACACTAGAGGCTGAAGAACGCCAGATTTGATCGTGATTGCCGCTAAGTAGCTGGGTGAACCATGATAGATCAATTTGATTCGATGCCTGAAGCAAGTGGAAATGCAACTGATCTGCAGCATCTTTCTCTCTCTCTCTCTCCACAGTGGGATGACATGATGATGAAATTCGGCGGATGCTGAGAGACAGAAGGAGAGAGAGAGAGAGAGAGAGAGAGAGAGAGAGAGAGAGAGGAGAGAGAGAGAGAGAGAGAGAGAAAGCGTAGAGGGAATAACTTTTTCTGGTGAGAGAGAGAGAGAGAGGAAGAAAGATTAAGTCTCAGAATCTTGCTTCATGACATTGAAGACAATTTGTAATTAATTAAGCAAACAAATTTGCTTCTCTACTTTTACTTGAGCTGTGTAAGGGTCATGAAAAAAAAGAGGTTACATGAGATAATCGTAAGTGTACACACACTCCCTTGAGTTGTATACCAATTGTCAATCTGTGTTTTAAAAAAGAAGGAGATAGAGGAAATGAACTCTTCAGGATTGAATGAAAAATTCCATAGAAAAAAGAGGAGAGAGAATCTCTCTTCCCACACCGAATTGTATAGTACAACAAACTTGAGTAAAAGAGAGCATCCTTCTTCTATGTTATAAGGTTTATCTTGGCATGCAGTGATTTCAGAACTTTCCAGCTTCATCATGTAGTTTCAAATTTTTCTTTTCTCATCTTCTTCTTTCTTCTCCTCTTCAATCTAACAGGCACCACATACTCTACTCTTCGAAATCTTCATGAAAGAACTTAGTCAGCAGATAAGTGCTAATGAGAAGAGGACAGAAATATACTTCTTCTTCTACTTTTTCTTCGTATTTTTCTCAATGAGAAGGAGATGAGAAGATGAAGATTCAGTGGTGACGGTGTGTAACTCACAAGCACGAAAAGATAGGAATAAGCAAAAAGCACGAAAGGTGATAGAAAGTGGCCATTCCTGTGGCAAAAACTGTGGAGTAAAAGTGAATGTTGTAGAAGAGAATTGAGAGAGAGAGAGAAAGAGAGAGAAAGAGAGAGAAAGAGAGAGAGAGAGAGAGAGAGAGAGAGAGAGAGGAAAGAAAGAAAGAAGATGAAGAGGATGATGGGAAAACGACGAATTGAGAAGAGAAAGAAGAAGAAGAAGAAGAACGGAAAAAAATATCAAAGCCAAGCAGAATAGATGCAATTAATCGTTACTTCAGATACCGTCATTTATTAATTGAATCGACAAGATTCATCCAGTGATTCATGCGGGCCACCCAGTAGAGTCGATCCATTTCCATTGGACATTTGTGACCCAATGTCTGTCTATGGGTATTACTCACATAGGATCATACATTTTATCTTGCTCTTTCTCTCTTCTTCTCTCTTGTATGATTTGAGCAAAAAGATTCACACACATATTACATGGTAAACGTGTGACTCTATCGAATTGGTTAGTAAAAGAGAGAGAGAGAGAGAGAGAGAGAGAGAGAGAGAGAGAGAGAGAGAGAGAGAGAGAGAGAGAGAGAGAAGATGAAATCTGATCTGATTGCTATCATTCTTCACCTAGTCTAGATGATTCTGATGGAACAAGATAGATAGGTTAGAGTAGAACATGAAGAAGAAGAACAAAAAAGTAGCAAAAGGTGAATGATAATCATTTCTTTAAGTTTGCCTGCGAATGTTATAATATCAAGATGCTCATGAGAGCGTATAAATATTCCAATCGATCATACATACATTTATGTATTGCAAAAAGTAGATTGGAATAAAGAAACATAATCGTTCCACTCTCAAAATGAATGATAACTTTTTAAAACTTTTTTCTTCTCTAGTCTCCCGGGCATTTTAAGAAAATGTCCTTCTCTCTCTCCATCATACTCTCAGTACTTAGAACAAGTGAGGACCATCAAAATGATCAACAGAACTTTTTTTCTATCTCTCTCTCACTCTCTCTATTTCAATCCTTTTCGAATTGGCTGGTCGGCTCAATTATTAATGAAATTAGAGAGCAATTAAATGATACATATTTCAGAATGTCAAAACGCGTAAACTGTACACCATTTAGCCCAGTCTGATGAAAAATAGTGATACCAACACTACTATTACAACTATAGCTATTACTTACTAATCAAATGATTCGGGCTCAGATTTTTCTCTTTCAGTCTCTCTCTCTTTCCCGGATACATCCACTTACTTCTGCTACCTGGTTGATACATTGACAACACATTTACATCCAGTTCACTTTGATGTGTCTTCTCTCTCTCTCACTTATAATCCGGAAGTTTAAGGTGATCATTTCGACTTGATACTAATCGATTTAATGTTTTTAAATATTCATCGCCCTATCATTCAGTCAGTCAGTTAGCCAGTCTCTCTTTCTCTCTCTCTCTTCGTATATCTTTTTTCATCATGTCAGGCCCGTACTTGGAATATATCTTCATGGCATTCATCCGTATAATGGAGAACACGCTAGAAACAAGAGGCGCAAAGGCAGATCAGAGAAAAATCTGAGAGCGTGATACCATGAAGTGGATAAATATTAGGCAGCCCATGGATGCTCTTCTCTTCCTCTCATCTCTCATTCTTCTTCTTCTCTTCTTCATCCTCCTCTCCTATTTTCTCTCTTTCTCTCTCTACACACACACTTACTAGAAACACCCAATCGCTTGGCCATTCAACTTATGCTCCCATTGCTGAAGCCATCAAAGCAATGTACTGATGAGAAAAGCAAACCATTTGAGAAGTGCAATCAGCGCGCATCCCGAAAATTCTCTTCTCTCTTCCATATCCTTTTTCATCTCTCTCTCTCTCAACATCACTACTACTACTGCTACTAAGAAACTCCATCGGCCATGGAGAAGACTGGCTGCAAGAAGTTGATATCGTCCGGGATGGATGTGCTATGCCACATTATGATCCATCCACAAAACCATATATCCACACGTACACAGAGGAGAAAGTATTCCTCTGGATTCCTCATAGAATTTCACCATTCTCCCCACTCCCATAGCTCACTTGTATCTTTCGCTCGTATGTTCATTGAATGAATGAACGGATTGGAAAGCCAAAGAAGAAGAATAAGTGAGAAGATTTGATTTCTCTTCCGCTTACTCTTGAGAAAGGAACCATCTTGTGTGTGTATATATATGTGTGTGTGTACCGGATGATCAACAACTTACTGGATGGATATCATTGGGATGACTTTGATTGTTGTTCATTACGTTATAACAAATAGAGGAAAGGCGAAAGATGAAGGCGAGAAGAAGATAGTGATGAAGGAAGAGAATTCGAAAGAAGAAGTGATCTTCTAATCAGGCAAGAATCACTCACTTTCACTTTTCGCCCTCTTTCTTCATCCCATCATTACTGATACCCTCTCTCTCTCTCTCTATACACACATATATCCACAGCATCCCAAGCATCCGCATCTCTTTCTTTCCGCTTTCGTGCTATACACTTCCTTCCATCTTTCTGTTTCAACTCCTTCACTTTTCTTTTGGCTTCATCCTTCGATTTCTCTCTCTCTCTCTCTCTCTCTCTCTTCGATAATCGGGTTACATCGGGCTAAGTGTTCCAAGTGTGTGTTGTCTTACTTGACCTGTATTCTGACCAAATCGTGAACAAGCAAAACTGAGATCTTGTTCATCTCTCTTTATCATCTTCCTTTTGATTGGAAGAATAAGAAGAATTACATGGAGTGAACATGTTGGACAAGTGTAGCGGATAAAATCACTCGAGATGCTGAACACAAATGCTCATGAAATCTATTCCGATGAATCTCATCATCACATGGATAACTTTCCAGGGTCATATTAATGATTGTGTGTGTAAGCTTCGTGTATGTGTGTAACGACTGGTTCGATGGCTTGATGATCGATGAAAGTGAATCCATGATATCGTGCAATAAATATATATAGAGGAAGAAGAAATGTAAGATCAATCGGAAAAGCTGTAACCCTAAAAGGCTAAATGAATCTCAATCTGAGCAAAAAGTGATTCAATTTACCGCTAATTTGTCAATATCTATCTACATCTCACAAGACCATCAGTTCTGGATGCTTTAACATGTGTGTATGTGTGTGTGGATGTTATTCCTATGAGAAATGTTGTTACGCGTTTCAATTGGTAGCCCTTGAATTCTTGGCATCTTTTGTGGATCAACATTTAACCGTAAAAGATTCCATAACGAATCTGTCTCCCTCTCGTTCATGTTCTCCCAGGAGATATCACTTTGGATAAATTAAAAGAACAACTGAATACACGATTTGAATAAATAAGGATTCAAAAAGATTCAAAGAGAATTATTTTTATGTAACAATAATTAATTTAACCAATAGTTGACAAGAATTAAGTACACAGTTTTGAGATAGTTTTCTTCTCGTTATTTTTTTTCAAGGCAATCATCATCTATTGACTGTACAAATTGTGTTTCAAAAATTATTTCAAAAAGTGTGTGTGTGTGTGTTTGTGTTTGTAAGTGTGTCTGCTTACGGAGAAGAAGACAAAAGAAAAAGATAGGGAAAAAGAAGAAAAAGTAGGAGAAGAAGAAGAAGACAAAAAAGAATGAAAATGAAGAGAGCGTGTACTTGCTGTTGTTCTACTTGTATTTCTTGAATACACACACACAGCAAAGTTTGAAGCAGAAATATACAAACGAACGGATGGTCCTGTGGGATGAAGCGACGCTCTATGAACAAAATTGCCAAAATTCGTTGGGAGAAAGTGGTTGAAGAAATAGGAATAGAAAGTAAGTTGAGCAAGTAGCGATATGAAGCGATATGTCGAAGATTCCAGAGGAGGATGAAAGAGATGTAGATACGTTTGCGAGATGCCCAAGATGAAGCATCAATTGAATAGACAAGAACTTGGGGGATTCTTGAAGCCTTCCGGCTTTGATGGAAGATATACTTTTTTTTCTCCTTGCCTCTTGCCACAGTTGGAATAGCAATGAAGATATTGATTCCAGCCTCTCGAGACGCGATATGCGATAGATAGGATAGATGGCAGGGAAAAAAGATGGAAAAAGTCAAGATATGCTGATCACCCAAAGAGTCAACAAAGGATAAGCAAAGTGGGAGGAAGAATTTGACAAGATACAATTGGAAACTTGATTCCAAGAGATTGTGAGGAGAGAGAAAAAAAATACATCAGGAAGGAGGAATAGAAAGTGGCCCATCACTGTGAGGTCCAGCATATCGGGGGCAAAAGTAGCGAAAACTCTGGTGAAAAAAGTTTGGCGTAAGGATGATTGTATTTTGGGTCTGATTGTGTGTGTGTGTGTGTTTGAGACATCCGATAAACAGCTATCTTGACATGAAGAAACAATCGAAAGAAAGTGACTTTCACTGATAGCGAGGATAAAATTTTTCTTGAAAATTGTCTTGAAATCTGATTGACATCAAATGATGACTTCAAATTATTGGACACACACACACACACACTTCCATCCACCCACCAAAATAGTGGCACAAAATTTTTCCAAGTCAACCTCTTTCTCTCTGGATGCTATGCTGTGTGTGTTAAGGATGCCGAAAGATGACTGGAACGCATTTCTTTGTTCAATAAGATATGCGAAAAAAAGAAGAGAACAAAAAAAATTGGCATCCAAACTAGCTGCATAGACACTAGAATACTGTGATGGCTAGGAACCATTCGAGTGTACATATAAGTACATATCTGTGTGTGTAGGTATGTATCGCTGTTGATGATGTTTTGAGGACACAATATTCTTTGAAGATGGTGAACACAAAATTTTAAACCAAACACAAAAGGAAAGAGAAAGAGAGATAGAGAGAGACAAAGAGAATCAACAAGGAGTATGAGGTATGGCAATTTGTGTGTAGATTTCCATACACACCAAAATTAAAATCGTTTATCAACGATTAATTGAGGTAATCCAATTTCAACTCATACTCATTTGAATAATTGTAGGAAGGGAATAATAATCAACTCCCTCTATACATGAGTAGCCAGGCTTCCTTGTGTATTGCTGTTCGCTGTTGTTATGTATCTTTGATTTGTACTGTATATAGACGATGTGTATGGATTTGTACACACACTTGATGGGCTCGCTTGTCCAATATTCCCATTGGCACCATTATTTCTCACTTGAAGAGTAGCCCCTATAATGGGACCACCACCACCACTGCCACCAACACCACTATTTGTATTATAGCCACTATTTGTACAATATACACTATTGTATGGAACTCGATAGTGTGGATCTAGTGTACCGTATGGTGATGAAATATCACCACCAGAACTTTCAGTGTATAGATCACGAGGAATTGTGGAACTGTTACCACTCGTGACACTAACATTGACACCACAATGAGTGGTTGATGGCAATTGGAATGGTACCCCAGATGATTGTGTTGGAGTACACACTTGTTGTTGGGATGCTGTTGTTCGTAAGCTGTGATGATGATAAGAATAGTGTCCATCATTCATTATACTTGGTGATTGATGTGCTTGATGTGTAGTGGACATTGAATGCGGTGAACCGGTAGTTGTGACTGGTAAAGATTCTCTATTGTACTCATAACACGTAGGAATGTATCCATTATTAATGGACAAATCCTGTGAGTGTGTGAAATGGGTAGATAAGGAGGAGGATGAGGAGGATGAGGAGGATGAGGGAGAGGGAAGGGAGAGGAAGAGAAAGAAAAAGAAAAATAAATCGTGAGAAATTCGATGAAATGGGACGAGAAGAGTAGTAAAAAAAGGTAAGTAAGTGAGTAAGTAAGTAAAAAAGAAGAGAAAATAAAAAGAAAGAAGTAAGATACAAAAGATGAGCCCAAAGAGGTTGAGATTATCATGATTTTCATTGGGCTTGAGTTAAGAGAGAGAAAGAGAAAGAGAAAAAAAGAAGTCTTCATAGTTTATAGTGTGGAAGCATCATCAGTATTAAAGCATCCATTCCAGTCAGCAAGTAGTAGTAACAGTGAAAATAGGAAGCAGCTATCAGAGAGAAGCATGATTACAACTTCTATTACTTTGAGGATGCACTAATTTTGTGTATCTCATTTGCAAGTTTAATCACTCGATCGGAAAGCTTGAGCTATCCTTGGAAGTAGATAGATAGATGAATAGATAGATAGAGGGTAACATTTTTCACTCAACTTTCCAAGCTTAACCAAGGAATAGATAGATAGAGAGGTTAATACAGTATATATATACCACGTCTTTTCACACATTCAAACTTTGCCTAACCCTTAACTTTTATGAAGAGAGAGAGAGAGAGTGTGTGTATCTTATTTTTAAGCTTTCCCTTTCTATCACCAATAGAAGAGGGCAATAGGGGGTGGTAGAGGTAAATTTTCGTTTCAAAATCAGTCAGTAAGTATGATCAAGATCACTTCGAATATGATATACTTAAATGTCTCTCTCTCTCTCTTTTCGTTACCAAATCAACTTTCTCTCAAATATTCTGTGCACTCATAAATTAGATATTCTCCCAAGAATTTAATGGGATAGTGATTGGGAGTGAATTAGAGGAGAAAAATATAAAGATGAGGATGAGAAACTGGAATGAGAGTGAGAGAGAGAGAGTCAAGTTATGCAAGAGAGGAATCAAGCAAGCAAGAGGAAAGAAAATTAAAGTTGAAAAAGCGAAGATGAAGAGAGAGAGGAAAGAGAAAAAAAACCTAGAAGCAGCATCCACATACACACACATACTCACACACTAAGGTGGAGAATGTCATCATTTTTAGTGAATGTTGAGCGAATATCCATCATTGGCTTGCTGATCATCTTCACCATCATTTTATCACATCTTCAACATCCTTCAGCCAAACTTTTTCTCCTCTCTCTCTCTCTCTCTCTCTCTCTCTCTCTCTCTCGCTCGCTCTCTCTCTTCATCTAACTCACACTTTCACTTGAGCATCAATTTGCTATCAAAGAAAAATTTGCATATAAGACTCGCCTGCCACCAAGTCAGTACACTTGTATGCGTGGGCAGTCGGTAACAAGAAATGGTCAGAAAAAAGATGGAGAAAGAGAGAGAGAGAAGACGAAAAGATCAGGGCGAGCAAGAAGTCAGTAATTTAAGTTTAGCGAGTCAAGCTACTGTGAGGAAAATGATGCTTAGATGACTATGCAAGTGGCTAGTTAAAAGGAGTTTGCAAGATGAGGAAGGCTTCCAGTGAAGAAGACGAAGAAGAAGAAGAAGAAGGCGAAAATAAAATAAAACAAGATGAGGATAACCTCCAACGAAACGGAGAGAAAAAGATAGAGGAGAGAGGAAGAGAGATGGAAAGACTCAAAGACAGTGGAAAAAGATAGAGGATAGAGGATAATAATTAAAACTAGATTGATTGCGTCTAGCAGGCATTAAAAATGCAAATAAGATGAGTTTCTGTTTGCATGGTTAAGAAGCATATAATCATTATTCTCTCTTCTTCCCATCTGATCATTGCCGCTGGTCAGTTTTATGTGTATTGGTGTATGTGTGTGTGTGTGAGTGTCTGTATATATATTTACGTAAATGCTTTTTTTCCGTACCTTGCTCGGGGAATACAGAGGCTGACTTGAATAGTTGTAGATATTATCCACAACTTGTTGAATTTGATTAGCGGTCACTGATGATGATTCGTTAATCGCACCATCATTGAGATCATCCCAGTGTGCTTGCTCTGACAATGAGGATGCAGTGCGAATCTCTACTTTCACATCTGAATCGGCACCAGACGATACAGTATCCATCACAGGTTGTCCAGAGTGTAAAATTTGATGATGCTGATGTTGATGATGATTAAGTGGAATCACACTGCCACCTCCTCCGATATTACCAACATTGTCACCACCAGTACCACCGCCACCCACAACCATATTGCCTACGCTCATACCTGAGCTAGCTTTAATGACACTATTTATGCTTGCCGGTAAAGATGAACTGTTTTTACTTGATTTTTTCTTCATATCACCAATGTAATCACCATGATCGGTAAAATTTGATTTATGCTTCATACAAAGTATCACAATAATGGTCACTGATATGGCCAGAATAATTGCGCCAATAATTCCACCCACCATCGAGAGTGTAAGAAAAGTTTCTGATTGTGGTAAATGAAACAAAAGAAAAAAGAGGAGGAGAGAGAAGAAAAAATTGATTAAAGAACGATAATAATAATGTTGATAAAAATTTATATGCATACATATTTATCTGAGCAATGAATGGGAAAGAAGAAGAAGAATAAAAATAATTCATTGACAGACTATGGAAGTTATCTTTATGGCATATCGAAATATTGCGTAAAAATGAACGTATCAAATATTATGGGTGAATGACGATGATATATAGATGAGAAATGAGGAAGGAAGAGCGAAAAAAAAGAATAGAAATAAGAACAAGAATATGGTGAATAAGAATAAGAAAATAAGTTAATCGAAATATGGCATAATGGCAAACGTTTCAATTCCATGAGGAAGAGAGAGACAAAAAAAACAAAGAGAAAAAGACTGTAGGTGGAGGAAATATGTGTGTGTGAAACTCTTTCAGTATTGAAAAAAAGATCCCAGAAGATGAAGAGGAAGAATGTGTATCAAAACATGGATATACGGAATTGAGAGACAGACAGAATGTGTATCTAAATAAACACACACACATATACTTGACCAGAGGAATAATGTGTGTGTGTGTTGTGTGTGAATAGATGAAGTGGCGGTTATCTGTAAGATGTAGGATGATGATCAGTACCATGATGATCATGTATTGAAATAATATGAGCAAGAAAAGCCGGAAATAATCAGATACTAAGTGAAATAAGAGATGCAATCGTAAAAGTAAGTAACCGTTGATACAATGAAAGCGATATAAAGATGAAGAGTAGCAGTAATAGTGGCAGTAAAAGTGAATACATAAATACAATTAGAGGCAATATTGGGCGCATCATTATGCAAACGCAATGATGATAATGATAGAAAATCAAAGAGAGATAGAGATAAGGGAATAAGAAGTTGATCATCTAGCATAGAAAAAGGAGAAGAGTGAGAAAAAGAGGAAGATGTGAACTAATATTTCTCTCTCTCTCCCTCTCTCTCTTCTTTAGATGATGATTACAGATACAACTCTGCCACATCTTTTTTTCCGGAGGAACTTTTGACTAGGGAATATAGTGACGCTATTCTATCGGTATGTTACCATTTTCCATTGCTAATACCACTAATGTGATATAAAATAACGTGGCAATGAGAAAGAGAGATACATGACTCTTTTGACAGAATTGGGAGAGAAGAGGGAGAGAAATGGATATCATGGTCTTGATTTCATTGCTAGATGATATGGAAAAGAATATTAATTCACATATATACACACATAGTGATCCGAACCATAGCCTCTGGTCATGGATGTTGAGTGTGAGAGAGAGAGAGAAACTTGAAAAGAGCAAAGAACTAGAGGAAAAGAGAAACGAAAATAATCTTTTGACATGGTGAAACCTATAATATTATTTCAGATGATTTCGATAGGATGTCGCCATATTGTCATTCCAAGTCAATTGAGCAAGTCTCGAGTGGAAAATAGAAAGAGAGAGAGAAAGAGCCAAATTCTTTGCTCTTTCACAAAACCACAAGATTTTTAAAAGCTAAAAATTTGTGGCTTGTGGAATCGGAAAAGCCTGAGGTCTTGTAATGGAAAAGGAAACGACAATTCCTAGTGAATCGACATGAAATAGCTTGTTTGCCCAAAAAGTTGTTGACCATAGAGAGGTAGAGGGAGAGAGAGAGGAGGATGAAGAGGAAGAAATACAGAACGGAAAGTGATGTACTGTGTGACTGGAAATTGAGCATGCATTGGACGCACCATAACTTCTCATTTTGCTTCAGGAATTATGGAATTTGAGATGATGGAATTAAATTTCATCATGAGAATGAAAATATCTGCTGCAAGAACTGAAGAAAGTTAATTATGATTTTGAATCGGATTGGCTCATATGAAGATGAAAATGAGAAAGAGATCAGTTGTATAAATGATCAATTTTAACGAATGCAACATCAGATTGTTGGAATCAAGAAATTTTGAAACAATCTGTTCAATAGTGAAAAAAGAGAGAGAGAAAAAATAGAAGAAAGTGTTAAATGAAGAGAGAAGAATGTAATAAGAATTGGAGGAAGAGAGAATAAAGTTTGTAAAGAAGAGGATGGAGAGAAGGAAGAGAAAGAGGAAGAGAAAGAGAATAGAGAATAGAGAAAAAAAGGTGATAAAGAGAAATCAAATTCACGTATCGAGTTTTTGCTTCCATACGTGTTATGCAAAGATGAAGAAAAAAAGTGAAGAAGTAAAAGAAGAGTTAACTTGGAAGCTGTGACTTAACAATTGAAGAATGATAATAGTTTTGATCTCCTTTCATGATTCACGCATATTCAAACCTATTCATGGAGCAATATGAACGATGAATCTAACAAAGCTACCATCCTTGACTCTTGATACAACCTTTGCAACCCAAGGCGAAGAGGTGAAAGAAGAATGAGGAGAAGAAGAGGCAAGTGAAGAAAGAAGAAGAATCATAGAAACACTAGCATAATAGATATCTAGTAGAAGAGAGAGAGAGAATAAAATTTTGAGAAATTATTTTCAGAAACAGTTATTCTACATAATAATCGTGTGAAAAGAGTGGAAGATATTCAACGAATGAGAGGAGCTATTGGAATCAAATCAAGATATTTCATGAGGTAGTGAGAAAAGTTTGTGTATCTGTATTAGAAAGCTATCGAGTGGATGAGTTTTAAATCGATTAAAGAGAGAGAGAAAGTGAGAGGGAAAAAAAATCTCAAAGAAGATGAAGAAATAAATTCAAGTTGCCACAAAGAATATAAATATGTATGCATACACAGAAGAGTAAAAGGTAAAGTGGAAAAGTAGGAAAAACGTGGATCATGAAAGTAAGTGAATATGTGTGTGTGTGTGTGGAAGAGAGCCTCTTTATCTTACTTTGACGAGTCAATTTGATTATCATGAAATCTTGTCCATGATCATTGGAAACGGAACAATTGTAATCACCAAAACTGTCATCACGAACATCATGAATCAAAAGTGTATTAAGAATCAATGCTTCTTTCGGTCTACGTTCACTGCGCATTTCAATGTCTCTATCATTCACCATCTCGATGACCTGTGGATCAGAATACAAGAGAGTTAAGTAAATTGAAATGCAAATGTGTAAACATGGAATAGAATAAGAGAGAAAGAGAAAGAGAAAGAGAAAAGTTTACATTAGATTGAATGACTGTTGAACAAGATTCGTCAGGATGTGTGAATAGATGATGAAGAGAGAGAGAGAGAGAAAGAGAATAAGGTGGGAAGTTAAGTAAACAATTGAGGAATAAGAGGAATAAGTGTAGTACTAGTAGTAGTAGTAAAGAGAAACGTATAAGTGGTCTAATAATAATATACAATATATGATAAAGAATATGTATAAGTATGTACCTCAGAATTATAGGTCCATGTAACTTTACTCTTCATTGGATCCACAGAACGAGCAATACATTCAACTTTGATTGGACCATCTTGACTGGCATATTGAATCGGAGGGCTCAATATCTTTGGGGGACCTTTTAAGGAAGAGAGAGACAAGATTAAGGGTAAGAAAACATGTCAGTACAGAGGTCGAGGTTGAGTGAAATAGGAGATTGATCCGAGCAAATAATCATCATCGACTTATGGGAAGAGAGAGAGGACCATTTTTCATGACCACTTGAATCTGTCTTATGAGGCATCAAATTTTAGCCCAGATTTTTTTGCTTGGTGTAATAGTAGCAGATATCAGATAGTGTAGAGTGTAGTGGTAGTAGTAGTAGTAGCAGTGATAGAAGGTACTACTACTGCTACTACTAAAATCTGCTTCTGTTGAGATTATGATCTTGATTCTAATCTTAAGAATGAAGAGAATTCGCAATGCCAAATTCTTCATTATACTTTCCTCACTCTGTCTCCTACTCTTTCTATCTGACTATTCATCTTTCTCTTGACATTTTTTTCTTTTAAGCTTACACTAAACTTATGTAACCTTTCAACACATTATCATTAAATATAAATAAATATATTTATATTTATATGCTGTCGACAAACAGCTCCTTAAACTATTCTTTTGTCTCCCATAAACTATCAATTTCAAATTCCAACAGTAGCAGCATCAACAACAATAACAGATATAAGTCATCACACATAAACACACACACACACACCTTATAAAAGAAGAGAAAGAGAAAGTGAAGCTATTTATCGTGACCTCGATAAGATTACAGGTTAGCATTCTTTGTGTATCTTTAATTCAAAGATGATTATTGCTTTATGAGTGGGAGAATTATGACTTTATCCAGTCATCATTCTTTTGATCATTTGTTATGACACCTGTTAAATTTTCCCGCCTTTTTGAAACTCTTTTCAACATTTTTCTCTCTCTTTCTCTTTTCCACATACACACACACTTTACTCAGATAATCTTCACTCCCTTCACGGAAATTGAGCGAGTGAAGAGATTCTCAACAATGGTGAGGAAGATCTTGAAAAATACAGAGCATTCAAGTAGGGTATAAGAGAGAGACACAAGAATACCTCTTGAAACACATACTTTCTCTCTGTCTCTCTCTCTCTCTCTCTCTCTCTCTCTCTCTCTCTCTCTTTCTTTCTTTCTTTCTTTCTTTCTATCTCACTTCATTCTTCCACCCCCCAGATAATCTTGAGCCATTCTACTTGTGTGTCTCGATAAAAGCACTTGTACGCTCCTTGAATGCTCTGTATTTTTCAAGATATCTTCGCACCATTGTTGAGAATCTCTTCACTCGCTCAATTTTCTCTCTCTCTCTGTCTCTCTCTCTTCTCCTCGGATTCCCTCGAAAACCCCGTCAAAAGCGTGTGAAGCGAAAAAAGATTTGTGTGAGAGAGAGCGTGGGTCAGCATCTTTCTCTCTCTCTCTTTCTTCCTCAACATCTCTGGATTTCCTAGTAACTCACTTATCATCAATCAGCCAATCAGAGACCGATTAATTTTCTCAAGCAATTATTGATGAGATTGAATTATTTATACTTCATTTCCTTCTCTCCCGTCGATCAACACTTTTTCGCTCACATCTTGAAAGGAGAAGAGAGAGAGAGAGAGAGAGGAACAGAGAGCCTTTCACATTTTCTGGCGCTCTTCATCTTTGCCACCTTTTCACGCCAAACACAGAGATGGAGAAGAGAGAGAAAGAAAAGTCCATCTTAAAGGTGATAATTTGCTATTTATCTCATGATATAACGGTGAGTTGCGTGAAATAATACTCAACAATTGTCAAAAGAAAGTGTTCAGAAGAGGAATAGGAAGAAGAAGAAAAGTAAAATGCGGATAAAGAATAAGAAGGAGAAAAGTTTCACCATGTTGAATGCTAACATACACACCTTTCAACTAGTATTAGTAGATTCAACACTGTGAACATGTATAAAAGTCATCCAGATGATTGAAAATCAGCTCGTGTGAATCTCATCCTTGTCATGATGTCAAAAAAGTACATGTGAGAGAGAAAGAGACTATTTTTCATCAAAAATTATATACACACACACAACTCAAATTTGATTATAAAAGGCACCAGCTAACTTTTCAAAATCATCTACACTTTATCATCATCTATTCTCTTTCTCTTCCCTCCTCCCCCCAACCTATTACCTATTACCTATGCCTTTTTACATTCTCTTCACCACTATCATCAATATAATAACACGGGTGTCCAATAATTATTCGTAAAACAAAATGTGATGGCATGAAAGTAACTGAGAACATGGTCAGATATTAATTATTTTTACATGGATGAATGTCGATGCTCCACAAAGAGAGAGAGAGGGAGAGAGAGTATGTCTAATTAATGAGGTTTTTCAGGGAAAAAGAGGTTCACGTTCAAACAGTTTACTACTACTATCAAGAAGGGCAAAGAGAAAGGGAAATCGAGTGGGGTAGATGGGGAGGAAAGTAGAGAATGTGTGTAAAGTATGAGAAAGATTGCTATTCTATATAAAAGGAAAGAGAAAAAGATTGCTGATCAAATTGTGGTCAAAATTTGTGTTTATTGTATTATATATATACACACATACACCAAAAAATGGTTACTCTATTCCTCCCACACTTGAGAGAAAAATATTGTTATTTTAGTTGTGTATACGTATTATTAATACGTATGTATGGAAGTTGTCAGCCCTTGCCCCCCCCCCCTTTTAACCGTTAAAGAACCGTTTGATTGTTCTTGTTGTTATACTAGAACAGTAATTATAGAAGTCTTTCTCTCCCAAAGAGAGTCTCTCTCTCTCTCTCTCTCTCTCTCTCTCTCTCTCTCTCTCTATCTCTATCTCTCTCTCTCTCTCTCTCTCTCTCTCTTTATCTCTTTCTTCGTGAAATATTCTCTTTCTTCATTTTTCTTACTCTGTGTGTGTGAAGAATTCTGTTTTCGAAAATTTTTCTCTCTCTCTCTTCTTGTTCATATACTATAGTGTAAGCAGGAGAGAGTATCCCTTACTTGTGTAATGCAAACATGAACAGAAAAATGAGCCGTTACAACAATCAAAGTCTTTCATGAACAGTTGGCAAAGAGAGCAGAAAAAAAAGGATGCGAGAGAGAGACAGACAGAGATGAAATGAGATGAGATGAGAAGGGATTGTGATGAGAGGAGGAGAAGAGTCCGAGAGCAGGATAAGAAGAGAGAATATGTGTTTGGGTATATAAGATGTTTGAAGCCAAAAATTTTCTGGCCTCGGATAATAAAATCATATCATGATATCTGTGTGAGAGATGATGACTGTACACCATCGGATGAGCATCGGGAGTAGAGGAATACAGTCAAGGAGAGAGAGAGAAAGAGCAGGAAAGACCAGTTGAGAGGCAAAAGAAGAGAGGGATTATCAGAAGAAGAGAGAGAAAGATTAGAATTTATTTGAAACTGGTATAATATAAGTGAGAAAAATTTCAAAAATGGATTCGAATGAGAGCCCAAAACTTCCTGGCTGTTCATAAAGGCTTATCAACTGGTACAATCTACTGTATAATAAAATAATATCAGAGGTTTTCAAATATGAGTATCACTACTACTGGCTAGCATGTGTGCGTGTGTGTGTATTGACGGTTGTTGAATGAGCAAAAAGAAATACTGAAATACTGAAATCGAAAGTGCAGGAAGAGAGGGCAAAGAGAAAGGATTATCGAGAGAGAAAATAGATACTACTGTATAATAAAATAATATCATGTCTTCTTGAAATGACTACTATTACTACTGATACTGATACTATTGAGAGTCTGAAGGATAGAAAAGGGAAATGGAAACGAGAGAGACCCAGGAAAGACCAGTTTTCAAGGGATTATCGGAAGAAAAGAGATTAGAATTTTTCCTCCCTTCGACATGAGGTTCCAAAGCAAAGAGAGGAGGCAAGGAGGAGGAGGAGGAGGAGGAGAGAGAAGCAGATAAAAAAGATGTTCCAGAGTCAATTTTCGAACTTTCCAAAAATTTTTCTGATGCAATCTTCATTCTGTTTGGCAACAGGCTTCCTCTCTCTCTCTCGCTCTCCATCTCTTCATCTCTCTCCCTCTCTCCCTCTTTTCCTCATTTATTGAGTATGGAAATAAAATTCATAGAGACAGTAAAAAAGTAGTAGTATTAGTAGTAGTGGTGTAGTGGTAAGATCTAGGCAAAATAGATCCCTGGTGAGATGAAAACACTGGCAAGGTAAATATATCTAATTATAAGGTGCTAGAACACAATCACCATCAATCATGATCTGAAAAAGTTACCCGAGGCTCTCTCGCTCTATCTCTCTCTCTTTCTAATATGACCTGCTGGTCCTGGTCGCTTCTGAACAGCACATCCTTCCTACTGGATTTACACTTGAGAATGCTACTTATACTACTGATATTGATACTACTTCTGATGCTGCTACTTTCTTGCTTACTTGCCTGCGCTCCTCTCTCTTACTGCTATGTATCACTGTTCACCTCCACCATCTCACCTGTCTTCATCGAGTTGTGAGCATCAACATAAATAAATTTCCTCTTCTTCTTATACGCACATCACGATGATACACTACTACTACTATTACTGCTACTACTACTACTAGCCAGTACCTTCAACTTTCTAGAACTGACTGTAGGAATATTTAGCCAGAAGAAAGGGCAGGAGAGAGAGAGAGAGAGAGAGAGAGAGAGAGAGAGAGAGAGAGAGAGAGAGAGAGAGAGAGAGAGAGAGAGAGAAGATTCTTCCATTGACCATCATCTACAAATGATCTCCCGCCAATGTGAGTTCTCTCTCTCTCTCTCTCTTCCCTTTTTTCTGATACATTGCTTGGCGAAAAATTTGCATCAGAAATAAGGTAATTTCTCTTAAATCATGATAGGGAGAAAAAGTTAGATTTGGAAGTAATAAATTTGCCCCAAAACACTCACAGATACACACATACACCACTAACCGTTTCTCTCTTTCTCTCTCTCACACACACACACACACAAACTTTATATCCATCCATTTTGCTTAATACGCCAGATCGACACAAGTTACCGAAGAAAATCGGGGGTAATGGTGAGAAGAGCTTATTATTATTCACTTCACAGTATTTTATGCTTGCCACTCATGCATGATGGTGAAGCATAATTCAAACTCCATCACCATCTTTCATTAGCATGAAATTCAATTCTACCTCCCTGGTTGGTCATATAGCCTCAAGTAGTATGTCTAAATGCCTTGAGGATAGAAGAGGATCAAGAAGCAAAAAGAAGAGCAAAGATTTTTCAAGTACTCATATCTATATATACATATACACATATGATGAGAACTTACCCCGAAGGAAAAGATGAATCGTTGATGACACATTTGGAAAGCCGTTTGAAGTAGCAAGGCATGTGTATTTGCCGGCTTTGTCTTCACTCATCACAGATATGATAAGATGATCACCAGTACCAATAATATGGTCAGTATTTGAATTGAAAAACCACTTAATACTAGGTCGCGGATTACCATACACATCACAATGTAAATTGACTGGTCCACCTTCATTGGCGGTTATATATGTGTGAGCATCCATCTTGAGTGTCGGCGGATAGCGAACATTAATACGATGGACAGCACTGGAGCTGCCAATTAGATTGCTAACTTGACATACGATCTCTTGACCATTCATTTCTCGTGTTACTTGGGAAACCAATAGTGTTGTCTGTGAATCACTGGCAAATTGTGTACCATTACGAAACCATTTGAAAATTAGTGTATCCATAGGATTGGCTAACGCTTTACAGGTGAATCGAATATCATCACCTTCCGAATATTCATTTTTATCCACAGACAATTGAACTTGAGGCTCATATTCAACTTCAATGCGAATTGTTGCCTTCTCTGGCTGCTTGAGTGCCGGATTTTCTGATCTACATGTGAATGTTTTGCCATGATGCTCACGGCTAGCGATAAAAGTCCATTTTAATGTTGATGTCCATCTTTTATCAATTTGTGATGTTTTAAATGTGGTACCATAGTTGATTGGATTCTCTTGGCCATCCAGCCATGTTAACTGTAGATAGAGATAGGACAGTATAGAGGAGATGAAAGGGAATAAAAATAAACAAATTTTGATGATGATAATCTTTCAATTGAATTAAAAATCAAATACCATCATCACTACTGTATCCGTGGTGATGTGATGCGGGAAGAGATGAAATTAGAGGTACAGTTACAGAGAGGAAGAGGAGACGAAAAGTTTCTCTCTCTCTCTCTCTCAAACTCTACTCGAAATCAAATCAAAACAACAAAACTGTCACATGAGGAATTCGAGAACAATTTTCTCTCTTTTACCGCTTCTCTGTCGGTGTGATCATCTCAAGTTGATGTACTTGTGATTCACATGCAACAACACTAAGGTGAAATGATTTTGTCACCAAGCTGATTGTGATCAAAAAGGATTGACTCAGGGCCACTTGGAGCCGGACGTTCTCACACACACTATTCCTCTCTTTCCAACTATTCATGATGCCTCTGAGTCATTCTTGGAATGTTTAGATGTTCTCGATTACAGTAAAGTTAATTATCGACATCCAATGGCAACTTGGTACCCATGAGTAAGTGTGTGTGAGAGAGAGTCTCTTAATTTAACATCTTCTTTGACACTATTCACGTGGTGTAAGTATGCACACACATTCACTATCATCTACATTATTTTCCACCTCCACTTTGAATTCAAAGATCCTTTCTCTCTCTTCATCTTTCTCTTGCTCTCTATCTACATCTTTCCCAAGAACCCTTCAACTTTGCATCTATGCATCCTTTTCAAGCATCTCTTCTCTTGATCTCTTCCATCAGAGCTTGATTCACTTTGATACACATACACACATATTTATATACATGTACTCTCTCTTATGCTCATCAAAACACGAAATTGCTATAGCAAACGTGTTTGATGGCAATCTTGTGAAAAAGAGAGGAATAGAAAGATACATACAAACGGAATTGAGATCAGGTTAAAAATAGAGAAATGAAAGAGAGAGAGAGAGAGAGAGAGCGAAGAAGATTAATTAGCGAAGAGAGAGAGAGAAATCATGGAAAAGAGTTAGTTAGTGGGTATGATGGATGATAAAAGAACAGTATCACTGACACTGGCCAGGAACAGTATCCGGCCGAAACAGAATTGCTGGCTATGGGTGATAAATGATTGTGGCATCAGTCAGTAATTGATTCCACTGTTTATAGTCCCCATTTCGAAATGGTGGTGGGAAATGAAAGAATTCTTCTTCTTCCTCGCTCCAATCTTTGGAAATCAATGTTGCCCGTAAATAATTTCAAATCAACTTGTTAATTGAACTGCATTTTGGCCTGCATGTATATATATATTTCGCGGGAGATTGATAAACTTATTGGGGTAAATGTTTTGCATGTGTACATACATTTCAGATACATTCCCATACATACAAGACAGACAGTCCAGAGTGGGGATCAATTGCTTCTTCACATTAGTTGAAATGAATTCCTTCTCTTTTTCTCATCTCATCTCCTTTCCTCTCTCTCTCTCTCTCTCTCTCTCTCTCTCTTTGTCTCTCTCCATCTCACTGACTGTGATCGACATTCATTTCTTGGCTATTTTCTTCATCCTCTTCTGAGAAAGAGAGTTATGTTCTCCTCCTCTTCCTTGTCTCCTCATCTCTCCTCTATGTTCCCTCTCTTTCTCTCTCTCTCTCTCTCTCTCTCTCTCTCTCTCTCTCTCTCTCTCTCTCTCTCTCTCTCTCTCTCTCTCTCTCTCTCTCTCTCTCTCTCTCTCTCATCCTTACAAAACATAAGGCACACACATACACATAAACACAAGCACATGGTGATGTAATGAAAGGTGGGGAGAGAGAGAAAAAAGAGAGAGAGAAATCTTCGGAATACACAAGAAGCATGAAGAGATTGGTGTTGAAATGAACGCGAAAAGTACAGAGGAAGAGAAATAGAAAGCCTAAACAAGCAAATAAATCAACATCACATTGATTCCACTCTAATGAGGAGGAGTTTTTCTCACTCTTTTTCTGTTTCACTCATTTCACACACACACACACACACATACACACTATATACTATATATATGTGTGAATGTACATGTTCAAGTGACAACAGAAACAATAACATTTCTCTTTTCTCAGCTCTTTTTCTCTTTCTCTCTCTCTTCCTCATCCCTCTCTCTCTCTCTCTCTTCACTCTCAACTCAGGCATTACCGTTAAATGATAAGTTCAAGTTTGTACAATCAGTGCACATCAAACTCGATTATTGCGGCTAAACTAGCAAACCATGGAACCATGATAACCACATTCTCATTCTAGCGTACATTGTCATTCAAATTCATTCCGACATGCATTCAACTCACCGAGACCGACTGACTGACTGATTGACTAAGTATAACTATGTGTATGTGTGTCTGTATGGATGTTATGTGTAGTAGTTTTTCCCTAATAGTTATTCTAATGGTTGTTTTCGTTCCATCTTCAAAGTTCCGTTTACCTCACATACTTTCTCTCTCTTCTCTCTTCCTCTCTCTTCTGTCTATTACGAGAAACAATTGAGCGTGCAATAAGAGTTTAAAACGAGAGTGATTCCAGAAACACACTTTCGGAAAAGTTGAAAAATATATATTGAAACTTCCCTCAAGCTAAAGAGATAGATTTGAGCAGACAACAAAATACATACATCCAAAGAGAAACACACACACACATACATATACTGAGAGAATCTCATGTATGAAATATGTTGATAATGTGGGGATTGAAAAATTGCTGTTATCTGGCTTTGTGAAAGGAAATATTTAGATTTTTATCTATCTATCCATCTTTCTTCCTCCTCAATTCTGTAAGTTTACCTCTTTCATAAAATTCATCTCTTCCACATTTTAACTTGCCTCCCCGATAAATTATTCCCTCAAAACTCACCTCAGCTGCTGGCCTTCCATTGGAACATTCACATGTAAGTGTTACTGTTTTATTGGCCACAGTTTTATAATGATCTGATGGAATAATCCTTGGACGATCTGGTGGAGCATACACAGTCACCTGGGCAAATCCGGAACGTATTCCATCGATACCCGGTTCAGCGGGACCCACTTGGCACTCAAATTTGGCATCATCTTCAATATCAACATTTGATATTTGTAAAGAAAAATCACCTTCATCATCACTACCTATCATTTGATAGCGTTGGAAGCCTGATTTGGCCAGATCTCTATCCGGACCAAGTCCGAATTCATTTCGTGTCCATTGCACAAGACCTGATCTATTTAACACACGACACGGTAACAGTATTGTTTCACCTAATATTGCTGTCCGATCAGTTGGTTTGATGGCAAATTTTTGTTGCACTACACCACTTGTGTTGAGGCCGAATGTGGATGGCGGAATGAGAAGATACAGAACAAACAAACCTATTACACAAGGAGAAAAAATTGATCTCATTAGAGTGTGATTCATGGGGAAAGTATCCTTCAAACTAAGCTATTGGAAAGCTATCAGGCGAAAGGAAGATATTCAAATCAAAGTCCGTGCACAAGAAAGATCAGAATTACAGGGAAAATTTTCGCTCAAAACGATCAACAATTTGTCTTCAACAATCCAACAATATTTCCACTATCCAGCTTTCCCGCGAGTATATCTGAGTGTATATAGAACACATGATGATATTCGAAGGAGAAGATAGGGAAGAGAGAGAGAAGATATTTTTCGAATGAAAGAATATCATTCAAAACTGTTGTATGATTTGGGTAAGAATGTAAAAATAAGATCCCGAAAAGCGGTAAGAATGATGAGTGAAACAGATGTACAAAAATTTTTGCCGAAATGCGTTTAAAAGCGAAAGAGAAAAGAAAAAGAGAGAGAAAATTGTTCCTCTTTCCATAGATAAGCACTATATATTACCACTCACTTTTAAGAAAGAACGAAACCAACATCATGATGATGATTATGTTTTGATTTTACAAACTTTACATATACACACACATACATAAATATTCAAATCATCATGAGTTATATATTATTCCGAAATTTCGGATTCAAATGATGAATCTTCATCTTAAACTTACTCTTGATTCTTCAGGAACGTTTCTGAAGTTTCAGAAAATATTTTTCGCTTTAGCTATCCTTAAGCTCCTCCCATCTTTCTTATTCCTTGCTGCTTAGCGCCATCTAGCATCATGTAATATATACATATGCACTGATGGAATAGACTGGACAATGTCCAGTTCAAGGATGGAAGGAATGTTACAAAAAATCGAATTTTGTTGTATTTGAATTATTTTCTTCCCTCTTGATCGTATGATGAGTTGCATAGAGTGGATGATGTGTGTTCAACTAGATGATTCAATGGAAATGCCTGCCTTATCGATGGATGTTGGAAGAGGCGGAAAGAATCATCAAGTGTTAAGAAGATTCTTTTCACTCGAGAACAATTTCGTCTAGACTTTCTCTTTCTCTCTCTCTGATATTATACATGTTGTAAGAAGAAAAAGAAAGATTGGCTCATGTAAAATGAGGAAGTGGTTAGAAAGAGAGACATTGAGGGACGAATGAATATCTGAGATGTGGGTCATGTCCAAGTGATTGTTATGCTAACCATCATGACCATTGAAAATGTAGAAAGAGCTAGGAAGAGAGAGAAAAAAAGAAAGAGAGAGAGAGAGAAAATTTTACAAGTGCTACCGGTGAGCCAATTGATCCAGGCAATCTGTATAAACTATCGAATATGTTCTTCGTGAAATGTGAGAGGTTTTGTTCTAGCTCACAGAATCGGGAGAGACTGGAATTGGAAAAAAATCGGGGATTTATTTGGTTGTGTTCGATACTCATGATAAAGATAGAGAAAGGCCCATGATAGATGGAAGAATGCTTTACAGAGGATAGGATGGAGCAAAGAAGGGTCTCCAAAAATTCTGGAGGGACTCTTAAAAGTATTCTCTGGAAATAGGCAAGAGCCCAAAACTGTCATCAAAGTGATCACCATCACCAGGTTAGATGTAGAGGATTTTTTTTCTCTCTTCGTTCTCATGGACACATGATAGAATATTTTTCAATATTTCAACAAGAATGATTTTCATTTGGTTATAGGATTTACACTTTCGAAAGGGAAAAAACCTTCTTCCTCTCCCAAGGGGCTGGGTATAAGACAATATCCACGAAAATATGTCATTATTGGATGAAAGAGATATGATATGTTATGATATCATCTGTTTGCGTGTGTGATAAGATGCTGAAAACTAGATTATCTTTTCCCTCTCAAAATACATGATATAGGAATGCCTTTTTATTGTCTTCCGGGTCCACACATTGTGTATGTGTCACTGATACACTTTCTACAAGTGTATGTGGAATTACGTGCTCAGAATTTTGAATGAACACTGTTGATTGTCGGAATTTTTTTTCTCAGTCTGTGTATACAGGACATGTGTGACTTTGAGAAGACTTTCGAATAGCTTGAAGCAAAGTTTCCATGATTATACATTGTATAGCGGCGGAAATATTATATTTTTTATTTTATTATTGTTCATATTCTTTCCCAAAAATATGGACCACAATTTTTTCTGTCAAAATTATTTTTGGTACCCAAGAAAAAAGTCAAGTCAAACAATTCGAGCTTATTCAACGGGGCAAATTGAATTTGATCCTCTTCTGAATATGAAAAAAATTTGCATTCTCTTCAATCATTTTCTCTACGCACTCATTCAGACAATCATCCATAGAGAGAGAGAGAGAGAGAGAGAGAGAGAGAGATGAGAAATTCTTGAGTATTTTAAAACTAATCACGAAAAGCAAATGAGCAAAGCCAAGATGAAGAGGCAAGAGAGGAAGCAAGAAGAAAAAGAAAGTTCTAACACATCTATGGACCCTTCAGGCTAACATTTGAGTTCAAATGTAAATATGTATTCTCTCACAAAATTCTCACCGAAAGTTGAAACGTTCATTTTCATGGTTGGAAAGAAGATATGTCCAAAAAGCCGTCATTGAGGACCACCAGTCGAAATACACAGACACAAATGGTCTCTCTCTCTCTCTCTCTCTCTCTTGGCCTCTCTCACACAGAAACCTAAGGGAAAATATTCATGGGCATCTTCCCCCGCATACCAGAAGCGATGCAACATTCCAGCTTGGACAGTCAAAAGAAGAGCGACATACACATACTCACAGATGCTTTCGATTATGTTTGACCGAAACTCACACTGAACGATGGCATCATCAATTAGCTAAGAAAGAGAGAAAGAAAGAAAGAAAGAGAGAGAGAGAGAGAGAGGTCATCATCTCAGCTGGCCAGTAAGTCATTGGCTAGACTTGAAAGCCAAATTCTTGAGGAAGAGGATCATTACACAGCTTTCTCTTGGAGCTTGAGTGGAAAACATCTTCTTTTCTCACTCGATTTGATCATCAAAATCATCGGCTAACATTCCCATCGCTATTTATTAGCACGATTAGTAATGAACTTTTGATATCAGATATTGATGTTGCAATTCTTGATTTTGATTGGCTGATTTTCTTTATTGATGATGACAGTGTTGAAGATGGTGGCAATGATTGGTAATTTAATATCAATGATTTGGAAATTTTTCTGCCATCATTCAAATTGAAATCTGAAAATAGTCATCGTTAATGACACTCTGATAGCTTTTCAGATCTTTGATAACAAATTATGATAATTGTCGTTGAAAAGTATCAATATTTACCTCTGAGTCTAGTCTGATCGGTTATCTTATTTTTTTTTGATAACTCAACCATTAACAACCGTCGATTAAGGTTCGAGTTAATGGTAAAATTTTGCATCAGTCACATTTTGTAAGCGACATTTCAACCGAAATGCATTGTGTTTTGAACTATCAGTTGATTTTAGGGGAATAGTTCGAGTCAGATATAAGTTCATGGAAACAAACTTTGTCGGTTGAAATTTACATTGAAATTCTTTCTTTCCATCAAATTGAAACGAATTGTGTTTCAGATAGATTGAACCTTGGAAACTTGTTATTCTGAGTTTTGTTGAACACAATGTTTATCAAGAATTGATCAAACACTCAGAAAAGTTTACATTATGGTGTCTGAAGATTGTCTATCATCAAAGAGTTCTTTCTAAGATTTCGCATGAAAATACGATTTCTAGCAAGAACGGTGTCTAATCAGTCATCGAAAAAATTTACCCAAAAAACTTGACGTTTTGTTGGTAAAACAAAAGCAAAAACAGATGATAATCGATTGAAATAAATGAGTTATTGTTGATTGATTGAATTCATATCAAGCCATGAACCCATCCATATTGGCCAAGAATCAAGTAAGATCAATAGAAGAAAAATAAATCATTCCATGAAGAGTGATAGTAAATAGTCTTTGAAAATTTTGAAACCATACAATAAAAGATATCGAAAAAAAATTGCCCCACATTTCAATTTCTTATCATTCAGGTTTTATTGCTTTCAAGTCATCTGTACAAAAACAGTACAACATGATCGATTGGTATCATCATGGAATACAAAATTCTTCCCCAACATACAGATATACATTGTATAAGCCTTCAATGACCATGTTCGATTCTCTCTGAACTTTTACACTCAGATACACTATTTCGAAATACCTCCAGATGGCGACTAGAATAGCAGGGTAAAGTTTTTCGACTTATTGAAGAACTTTTTTGCTTGTATTTCTAGAACTCGACACTTGAACTAATGGACTTTGAGTTTCTGTGACAGGTTTACTTAACTTGAAGAAAATTTTGCTTCAAAGTTGACAGTATGTGACAGTAAGTTCACAAAATTTCAACTATTTGATTCAATTACACTCGATATATTTTTCTCTCCCTCTGTGCCTCTCACCACTTATTTTTGGAACATATTTTGATACTGATCTGAAATCGAGTACAATTTTGAAAACAAATTTTGTAGAACAGAATATTCCATCTATTCTCGGCATTCTGAGGAGAGGGCATCTGGTGGCTCTTGAAAATGGTAGTAGTGACACAATCGTAGGTGATTCCAATTTCGTTTTTCCTTCTCTACTTCTCTCTCTTCGCATGATGTGTTTGCTCAGTTACCTTACGGTTTTGACATCTTTTGATTGACCATGTGTATAGTTGAAAAATTCCCATGGGCTGATTGAGTGATAACTCTAACTGTGTATCAGATGGATAGTCGTTGTGTTTGTAGAGATAGAGAGGGAAAAAATATTCTAGCAAAATATTTAATCATTCTTGAAGCATTTCCTGGGACCATCTTCATTCACGATCAGGCTCTGTAGAAGCAAAATGGTAAAGAATTCGAATGAAAACATGTCCAATGGATACTTACGTCCATAAGAGAGAAGAAAAGAGAGAGAAAGAGCACAAAACGAAAGGATCAAATTGTTCTTCTTCTGGTGCAATGCTATATAATACGTTTATATACAGTATATGGTATATGGTATATTATAGGAATTGAGGATGAGAGTAGAGAAAAGAGTTAGGTGCTTCAAGCTGTTCCATTTTCCTTTCTCTCTCTCTCTCCATCACTATATCACTATTTCCCATGAGTATGATAGATAATGACCAAGTAAATGAGTGAAAGCAAACAGGCTTGATCCTTTGGTCTTCATTGAATCAAAGTGGGAGAGAGAGAGAGAGAAAGCCTGGATGGCATGATTGAGTGTCCATAACATTGGGAGAAAGAGAAAGATTTTCACCTTCTGCTGGGAATGCTACTCGATGCTTGACCATAAGCTTCCTCTCTTTCTCTTTCTCTTTCTCTTACTTCTTGATTCCATCCTTATTAAGTCAAGAAGAGTTGAGACAATGAGAAAGAGAGAGAACGCTTGTAGAAGATTATGAATTCCCGGGAACTTCTAGTCGATTCTCATCCGTTTGCAATAGATCTGAAACAATAATAATAACAATGATAACGATATTACGAGCCATGTTAATAACAAAAATGAATATTTAGAATACGAAATACGGAATACATTTTCTCTCTATTCTTTCAATTCATCCTTACCTTCTGATTGTGTTGCCGATTCCATCCGGCCTTCACTTACTGATGCCGTTCGATTGGCATTCGATTGTGTATGATCAGCCGATATATTGTCTTTACTTATTAAACCAAGATCATTTGCAGCTCCATACTTGGCAGTGTTGATAATTGATTGGCGAATGTTTTTTTCCGGATGCAATAGAATAATATACAATTTGGCTGAAAATAGACACAATATGGCAATAGTAGAACTAGCATTGATCGAATATGATAGTGATATCATATTCAGTGTAACATCATTTCGAGTGGTTATGTAGATGGGTATAAAAGCTATCCATATAACACATGTAGTGTACATTGTGAAGCCAATGTGTTTACTTTCATTGAAAGCTTCGGGAATTTTTCGAGTCAATACAGCATACACAGTGCACACAAAAATCAGTATAAATGGATAAGCGAATGCCAAAAAGAAATCAACTCCATCAGTTGTTGAGCATTTAAGAATATTTGAAGACCTCTGTGGATGAAAGTAAGTGGCTTTCGGTGGATGGAATGCAAACCACATCAGTGTGATGATCACTTGCATCACAATCATGATGGAACATATACACAATTGTGATTGTGGACTAATGAAACTGGGTCTTATCGCTGATCGTTTACTTGCATCAAATATACGGGCAATTCGATTGGTTTTGGTTAATATTGAACTATACACAATACTGAATGAGCAGCCGATCATGGTGTGTGTAAGACCACAAACAAAATTGGTTGGCCGTAATATTAATAAATAAGTCACCGAATAGGAAGACAATAGACCGAACAGTAGAACAAATGATAATTCACGTCCCGAAGCACGAACAACTGGTGTATCTCGAAAATGTATAAAAACCAACACAATCCATGTAACGGTAATAATGCCAACAGTTGAAAAAGTGAATGCACCAATAACCAATGGATTATTGATGTCCACATATTCTTCCGGTATGGCCACACATTGTGAATGACTTGGATCTGACCGTTGGCCATCAGCACAATCGTGACAATTTTTCTCATTCAATACGATCTGATATTCACTGCAAGGATTACACAGCCAGCAGCATTTATCACTTACACTGGGAATTTTTGCTTCACCCACTGAACACGGATCAGAGCACACTGAGCGTGGAATACCTGTAGAGAATATTAGATGATGAAGAGAGAGGTATTAGAGAAGAAAATATGTTGTGATTAATAATCGTGATAAATATGGTATTTTTTTTCGCCCATAATCTATCATCATCATTTCAGGGGGATCATATGCTGAAAATAATCCCTAAGATACATGGATAAATGGATTGATGGACATTGACAACAGAGGAAAGATATGCATCCTTAAAAGCTTTCCTGCCCAGGAGCTACTGGGTGGACATTCTTGTTATTATTCATGGAATAAGAAGCTAACTATATCTACTGTAGTATATATGAGAGAATCATTTTATCTCATGAGCTCACAGGGTCTTATGTTTTGTGTGGGTAACCTAGTCTGCACATTTATTCATTACAATTCATCTGCTGAGTTTCATCAATTTAACGGCTAATGTATATTATATATATATACACTGACCTGGTGATGTCTCTGTAAATGAGATTTTATCCATTTGCAAAGAGAGAACATTGTCAATGTAGGTTCCCACTTCAATCCATTTGTAACCAGTAGAAAGTTTGGTGAAATGTAAAATATTGTAACGAACTGGTCCATCTTGATTGCCTGAGAATTTGAATTTATCACCAGATAAACCTTTTATTTTGAGAAAGAAGGAAAGAAGGAAAGAAAGAGAAAGAAAATGAGAAAATTCAATTCTCATTAACTGTAAGTTGACTGAAAAAACACAAACAAACAAAAAGATTGAGATAAAAAGTTACGTTTAATCGAAAAATAGAGAGGTAAAAAAACTAAGAATTTAATGATCCTCATTTAAAGTTGTGTATGTGTATGCTGTGTGTAAATTCATTGACTTCCGATTGAATAGATGATAGGATTAGATGGGAATACTCTTTTTTTTGGCTCATGGATCTATAAACGGAGAAACATATCGTGGCTGATGCTAAACTGCTCAAATGAATGGATGAATGTTTCCAATTCAACTAAACGACAGTATACTTGATGACAGGATGACTTTATCAGGAGGGTTTGATGACATTTTTTCTACTAATGCATACATCAACTGATGATGAAAGTGGAATGTATGAACTTTCCGCAGATATATCTTTCCAATTTACCACTGTCGGTACACTTTCCGGTAAAGTAAATCGAATCATTTAAGGAAATGTGAATCTATATAACTTTATCGAAAAAGAATTCTACTACTTTACTGTTACTCAGTGAATACCTTACATAGAAGAACAGTAGCACAAGAAGAAATTGTGGGTATAGGTAAAAAAATTGTGGATAGGCATTCTCACCAGATAGAGGTTAACCCTATTCACACCAAACTCGATTTCAAACTCAAAAGGTATATGTGTGATGGATTGAAGAAGAGAAAATAATAAAAAAATAGTCTGTAAGGATGTTCCCTGCCATGTATAGTGAATATGCTTGTATATTCACAAATTTAGCCGTGAATAAGATCCATAGAAAGACTATTGTGGAGAGAAAGAAAAGATTGTTGCTGTTGTTGTTGAAAACAGTTTTCCAGCCAAAATTTTTTTCTACCTCTTGGCTGGAGATTAAATTCGATAAACTTTCGATTAAAACTTTGAGTTAGATTCTCTCCAGGAAAAAGATTCAAACCAAAATTCCAAGAATTCACTTTCATGTGTTAGAATGAGAAGCTGAAAAATTCACCTGAATCCCACTTTTTTGACGCTGTTTTTTAATGACCCTTCTTAAGATTCAATTACACCTTCTCAAATCTTCTTCAGGTCTTCAAATCTCTTGATTTCTCTCGAAAAGTATCGAATTAGATAGTTGAACCCTGGCGAAACCTATTCGAATTCTCCGGAAATTGGTCTGAAATTTTTAATGAAGACTGCTGAAAACTGTTGAAAAGTAAAAAATCAAGACAAAAGATAAAAAACAAGTCACCAGTCTATGGATTTAGTTTGAGATTCTAGCAAAACTGCTTGAAACGTATCAGTGAACAGGTCAATCCATTTCAACTACTTCAAGAATCGATTTATCGAGAAAATACTGTGAAGGTAAGCTCCTGATGATAGGAAAATAGGAATACTTGAAGCTATGAAAATATAAAAGAGCAATACTTGTGTTATATCTTTCTTTTTCTGAGGAGAAATTTTCCAAGAATTTCTTTCATTAATTCATGAATAGGAAAGTAATAAAACTAGGAATTTGTTACAAATTAAATTTTGTTCAGTTGCTCGATCCTTCTTCATTCAGTATATGTTATATTGATCTATTTTGGGTAAATACAAATTCCAAAGATCACAAAGAATCTTTTGAAGTTCACACCTGTTGCTGATGATCATTCAGAACTATTTCTACAGAATTTGTGTGTTATAAGAGTCAACATAATATGGATAACAATGGAAGTGTAAGTGTTGATCAAATATTCTTCTATGTGAATCTTTGACATTGCTTATCTTATATCTAATATAATCATTTTCCTGTACTTGGACAACAAATAATTTATGATTGAGTGCCATGCTAATTCTTTTGGAATGTATTATCATTCTATCTTATACATGTACACACTCATAAATAGCTCTGATCATGATGGAAAGCCTGGCCATTTTGGGAATTGAATTTGGGAAAATCGAATTGGATTGTCCACATTCAAGTAGGTGTACATTGTCCAGTGAATTGCCATCAGAAAGTTGAGAGCATAATATGATTGCGGAAATGGAGAGAGTGAATTACTGCCAAAATCTCGCCTAGTTTTGTGGAGATCATTTTAGGAATAAAAGTGAAGAGAGAAAACCTTCAGAAATGGCTCCAAATGCATTTGGATACTCGAACATTTGCCTAAAAATTTTTTCCAAGAGAACTGTAATGTACATCTCATGGGTCCATTGCTACTAAATGATAGCCATGACCATAGCCATTAACAATTGTTAGATGAAAGTAAATTAATTTAACGTCTTGACGTATTTTTCCTTTCAAAGTTTTGCTTCTCTTTACTTTTATCTCTCTTTTGACCATTTGCTTGTGTCATGATTGATTTGAGTTTTTTCTTGGGTAATTCTTTCATTTCTTTCATTTCTCTTAGAATTTGTTGACAGTTGTAGACATAAGCTTCTCCCTTTCTTCTACTGGTAGAGGAATCTTCAAGGAGAAGAATCGTTGAGGAATGTGTAATAAAAAAGTATTTTCTCTGTCACACCAATCTGTATATCCACTACTACTTGCATTGTTCGATTGGTCAATTTTCTTGCACGACTGAACGGTTAAGCTTCGATATGTCAGTATTCTATTTCCAGTCTCTTCTGGCTAGAGAACATCAATTGAAAGGAAAAAGATACATGTATTCTTTTCCTTACATTGAGCATGAAATTCTATCATGATGTGTTGTTTTATTCTTTTTGCCTCTCTACTTCCAATCTTAGTCAACTTTTCTCTTGTATATCCCTTCAAATTCCTCAAGGATGTTGATTTTGTGATAGGACAGTGTACCAAAGGTTAGACTTTCCATTCCACAGATGTACACACACACATTCGAAGATTTATTCCCTTGAATAGTAAAATTCTCTAGAGTAACAGTTGTATAGTCATCCTCTCAAATGACATGCTTAATATAGCACAAACTGATTATATTTATGAATGTTTGCTCTTCTTGAAGGTGTTGAAAAAAATTATATACAGTAAAAAAAGGTGTTGTGCACATGATGCTGTGGAGATAGTTGTTTGCATGTGTAGGGTGTTCATGTGAAAATTAATTACTTTCACTGAGATTCTTTTTTCATGCTTACCCGTGAAGCTGACGTTTTTGAGATATTTGAGCACCTCGTTTCCATCGTTTGGTTTCATTTGGGCACATATACCTGGTTGGCCACCACATTTATCTTTGTGCATCTCATGGAATGCGTAGGCAAATGCCAGCACAGCATCACTAACGAATTGAAGTTGACGTTCTGCTTCATAACCATTATCAGTCATACGTTCATTTCCAGTGCAATATCTGGTTCCAAGAAGAGAGAAAAAGGAAAAGGAAGAAGAGAAGAGGAGAAGAAGAAAATTTGAGTAAAGTTTTGGCTATAGTGAGGACTACAGTGTAGTGTAGCAGAAGACAGATAATATCATGGATAAAAATCTGACAAAAATAAGTTGAAGCTGAGTAAGTCAATCTTTGAGTATAAAAAGCGGAAGGAAATCAAGGAAAAAGAAAAATTGGCTGATATATATATTTTTTGCCTCATATATCAGTGTGTGTGTCCTATGGAAAAATAATCCATTTTTTTGATGAAGAGAAAAAATGATCTTCGTGTGTACGAGAGAAAAGTCTTCTCCTAGCTTAAATAGTGAAGAGAACAAGAAGAAGAAGAAAAAGAAGAAGTCTTGATAAGAAGAAGATGAGACTCGGTAAGTATGAAGTGATACGGCTGCTGATCGAGAAGTCTGATGGATGATGAGAATCACAACACATTGAGACAAGTTGCCTGGACAAAGAATAGTTTGGACACACACACAGAATAGAAAAGAAGTCTATTTGTTATCTTGAAAGATGGATTGAAAGAAAAGAATGGTCTATCTGTACTTTTTGAATTGTTGGAAGAACTGTATTTTGGGTTTTCAATAGAGAGAGAGAGAGAGAGAGAGAGAGAGAGAGAGAGAGAGAGAGAGAGAGAGAATGGATAGATTTAATTGACTCTAGCTTTTGTTGAGACATAAAATCATCAATACAGATCGGTATCTGTACTGGGTGGGCAGTTCGTCTTTTGAAAAACTTGGATATATTCGGCCCAAATCTATCTTTCCATTGAGGGGGAACAGATGGCTACTAAAATGTAGTTTTGAGGGAAAAAAATTCTTATCTGAACACTTCCGCTCAGAAAAGAGATAGATAGATAGTTAGACAGAAAATCTATTTCAAATATCCTTCGATGTGAAAAGAGAATATATGGCTCAATGAAAATCATGGGATTCACCATGAATAGGGGTCATCCGAGCAAGAAGGAGTTATAAGGTTTCCAGAGGATTTCTCCATTCAAGATTGAGAAAGATGAAGAAAGATTTAGAGAAAGATTTGTAAAAAGATCATATCTGGTGAGCAAAGCTCTGATTAAAAATTGATTTCCGAGAAAAGAAGAGAAGAACATGATCGGTTAGCTTCCTAATATTGAACTTTGTTGATAAATCTTTTCGGTAAATAGGCATATTTTAGGTAATTATTGACCTAAAAACTGTATTGAAAGAGATAAAACCTTCGAGTATTAGTGTATACTCAGATGGTTTTTCCAGATTCCTGGAATGCTTCTCTCTTCACATAATACTCTCAATTGGAAATTCTAACAAAGTTATCAAGATCATCCATGAGTGGACATCAGGATGGAAAAGAGATTCTGTCATCCATAGAGGTTACTAGGAAATGAACAAACCATAATAAAGGAATGAATTGATCACGATTAACTACGTCCTCTATCATCTTCATCAAAAAGGTTGAGAGTTAGAGGATTGATAATGTACAAGCTCTATTTATCTTCTATACGCAGTATATATATAAAGAACGATGAACTGATCGATGTTATATATCTATTTTATCAAGCAAAAGGTCGCGAATAAGAGGGATAAAAGGAGAAAAATAACATTCTTCTATATAAGAACACCACACTCTAATGAAAAAGAGAGATAGAATCAAACTAACGATCGAGTAAAGCTTAATAGATAATCCATGACGCAATTGAATGAGCCAATAGAATTGAAGAAGTGTAGCATACTAACAAGTAAGAAACAAAAAAGTTATATATATTGGAAAAGTATAGATATACTTGTACACATATACAGTGCTGGGAAGAAGTGGATAAAATTTGGAAAAAGTATTCGAATATGGATGGATGGAGTCCATCATATTTATACTCTTTCTCATGGAAGAGAATATTCCTACAAACAAAAAAATCACATGTGTACACCTAGCTGTTCCACAATTTTTCCAGTTGATATATGCATGTGTTACGACAGTATTGAGGATCTCCAATGATTATCAACCTCTTACTCTTGCTATCATTCTCGTCCAATTGATTGGACTACACTTTGACTAACACTGGGGAATGAATCTTTGCACACCCCATTATTTATATCTTATCGCGATGAGCTCGACCAATGAATTGGTCTCGATAGAGATTAGCTTCATCTCTCCCACCTTTCAAGGTGATACATTTCGTATATAAGCTCTCGTTGACGAGAGATTCAACACACTATGTTTTCTAAAGCTCCAGTGTTAACGTTAACTACTGGGTAGAGTGTTAGTCAGCATTTGTGTCCTGGTGTTGGGTAGATGCTGAATCGTTCCAGCTCCAACAGCCAGTTTTTGTAATAAAGTGTTGTCCCTTGTAAAGGACTGTGTGTTTCTTTTTCGTGACTGATTCACAAGGTGAATCAGCCACAGTGTTGGACTCAAGAGTCTCACCTTTAAAGGTAATAGTGAGTGGGGCTGCTGGCTATATACTGCACGGCTGAAAGAGTGCCCAGGTTGAGTGTTACGAGCCACCACAAGAGTCTATTAGCCTTTAAGGAAGTGAGAGTCGAGTGAAGGGTGTTACTGTCCGGAATCAGTAACTGGCGAGCACAGGTTTGAGGAAAGAACTTAAAAGTTCATTGTGAGTGGGATTGGGTCCGTGATACGAACCTTGTCTTAGCCAGTGGTAGGGCCTGACTAAGACATCGAAGTCAGATTGGGACCAATAAATTGGTAGTTCCCTAACACATGATACTTTAACGCTCCCTGAAATGAGTACAATACATGAATATATGTATTACAATAAGTAATAGACACACTCAAATTGGTGGAAAACAAAGTGGAACTATATGTTTTTTCAGCAACAGTAATCCTGGATGAAATCAGAATTGCTTTTCGAATAAAAGATTTTTCGCATCATTGAGCTGTTAAAGATGCTTATTCTTCATGTATTTAAACCAATTTGTCTCATTTATACAACTGTAAACATGATTGTTATGTAAATTCATATGAGTATTTACATGAATAAATGCTAGGTGATAACATTGTTCATACGATCATACTTTCCACTCTGTGATGCAAGTTTTATCTGTGAGAATACTCGAATCCTTCCAAGCGGCTATCTGCTGAATACTCTTAAAAATTTGAGCAAAGATTACAAGCTCAATCGATGTGAATGAATCTTTTTTGCTCTTCAGTTAAGATGTTAATCCGAGCAATCGAGTAATATGAAAATACCTCTCAAATCTCCATGAAATATCTTTCCTCTCACTTACGAAGAATCGCTTGTTTAATATATTTAAAATCCGGGAAGTTAATGGAATATACAAAAAGATCAGCTTCGAGGAAAGAAATTCAGATTCATGGAGAGAAAGAGAGAGAGAGAGAGAGAGAAAAAGAGAGAGAGAGAGAGAGAGAGAGAGAACAGAGATTCTCTCATGAAGCTCGAGATGTTTTCTGGAATATTTACATTTTAGCTGTGCCTAGGAGATTATTTTTTGAACGAAATTCTCATGATCCAGGGATTGATTTCCTGTACATATGAGATGTGATTCCATGTACAACATCATGATAGAGGTTTTTTGGCCATAAAATTCAAATGTTTCGTTTCTCTCTTGTGTCACATAAAATCTTCAACTATAGTCATGATCTCAAAGAGGTATTTCTAGTGAAGCACAGGGACTCATAGATATTTTTTATCCAAAAAACCCTTAGATTCGATTTTTTGCTCGGTGATTTCTGAGAAAAAATTTCAAAGAATTGCCTCATTATTGGAGTATTTTGTCACAGGAGAACTCATGATTCATTCAATTTTGCAGCAAGAATTTTCAATTTCATCTGCTGAGTACACATTATTACATTTCATATCTATCATCCATCAATTCGAAATTCCAATATCGAACTGAAGTAAGAATCTTGCGAACGAAAGGAACATTCTCATCTTATCAATCCTGGTCAGTCACATTCTCCAGCAGTCTCTCAGTTCATACAGGGGCCAATCGAGAGGAGAAAAAAACTAGTGAAACCAATAATATTGACCAAAAAGCTCCTCAAGTTTCCTGATCACCCTAATACATGGATGCCCTTCTGAATTTGGTGAGAAATGGTGAGATAATGAGGATTGAGGTCGAGAATCGATATCAATGACTATAGATTAGGGGTAATAAAAGTTGGTAAGGAAACGCATGAGAATCCCAGAGAATATCGGAAGCTGTAGCGATTGAGTGGATGATGGATGGACATCGATCATTTAGCCAACTGGGTAATAACCATTAATAACTATCAATTCACTTGCCATTGAATGCTGCTAAGTTCGATAAAGTAGACACTTTGGGTCCAATTTATGTACAAAATAATGGAGAAATTGCAGACTTACAGGAGGAGATGTATGAATATTGATCTTCATAAAGTTTAGATAGAAGTGATGTCAAAAAAGAAGAGAGAGAGAGAGAAGAACTAATTTTCATCATGATGAATGAGCGTAGGCAAAGTTATGGGAACAATGAAAATCACAAAATGAGATGAAGAATTATTAATCATGCGAAAATTTTTCACACACAGCTATTCAAATTTGAAGTTCCCTATCGCTTGAGAGAAAAATCTATTTTTGAACTATTCCAGTTAACCATTCTTTCTCCATCTCTCTCCCTCTTTTGCTAATGGATTTGTTCAAACACTTAATTTTCTTGTAGAAAAAAATCAATTAAACATTGGAATTCAATCCTACTCAAGGAGGTGACAGTTGAATGTATTTATGGCTGATATTATCGAGCATTCTTCTCTCTCTCTCTCTCTCTCTCTCTCTCTCTCTCTCTCTCTCTCTCTCTCTCTCTCTCTCTCTCTCTCTCTCTCTCTCTCTGACACACTCATATTTGTGCTAGGGAATATTTTACACCAGGTATTCATTCATAAATTCTAAACAGATAAGAGAGAGAGAGAGAGAGAGAGAGAGAGAGAGAGAGAGAGAGAGAGAGAGACTTGGAATCATTAAAATTAATCGATTTCAAGCGTGACGAGCAGCAGTCTTCATCAATTTCAGCTATAAGAATGGAAAGGAAAAGCTTAAACTCAACCAGGAAGATGAACTCTTTAAATATCTAGCCGATGAAAGTGTGTGTATATCGCACCTCAAATATTAACTTATCATCACACCCGTAGCCATATCAGCTCTCAGCATTGTTAGGTATATACAGATATACAGTATCAGAGGCATACCATGATAGTGCTCATATCCTGCACAATAATCCAAGCTAGCAATCTTGACTTCGATACTTTAATGCTGGTTGATAGGCTTTGATGAAGAGAAAAATGGATTCTTGCGAAATATTCGCTCTCAAGTTCCATGATTCCCATGTAAATATACGTTAATTATGATTTCGACTCAGATTTCATCACCGATAAAAAGTACGGTGTATGATGGTTATTGCTGTCTCTGTTTCTTATATTTACGTGAACAGACTTCTCCTATTTTCCTCCTCTCCTAGTTGCTGATTTTTACCAGAATTCTTCCAACAGAACTCTTTATTACACCATACAGACTTTCAGTAATGCACTCACACTGGTATTGATCGAGTGGGGTATAATGGTTTACATATACATGGGAATGGATAGTATTTGACGAAAATGTGAGCTCATAAGATTTTTCGATTATTTTTGTGGACTACATACTGTATATGCGAGTTGAATTTTTGTATGATCATGAAAGGAGTCAGAGAGAACACCATTAGTCAAGAATGTGATTAGTCTAGGCGAGAAAAATGACCAAATCAAAGAGCAATCAGAATGGGAAACATCAAGAAAAAGGGAATCGATCACTTTCTCTCTTATATTTCAAGCTACTGGATCAGCATCTTTAGTTGATGTATTTGCATTTTCTTTGGTCTCTCAACTTTTCCTCCATTCTCATAGGAATTACACTCAGATGACGGGTCGATCGCTTTTGTTGATCTTCCATCGATTATTGAACATTCAGACCTGGCTCAGTTGATCTTTTTGCCATGCTTATTCATCTTGTGCTTTACCCATTCACTTGATGGACTATTGACCATTGAAGCCTCTCCACTGGGGCCACTTATAATCTTTACCTCACAAGATTTACAGATAATCACCTCATGTGTTTCCCAATTCCGAGCCTCAATCTTTCACCATACATCAACATGATCTCATATTCAGTTGACTTTATCATAATAGGGAGACCTTTTATCACATTAGCTTATGATATTGAATCATTTTTCGGATATTTTGGAAGAATATATATATCCACATGTACACACATGCACACACGCAACCGGAATCCAAAAGATCTTTTCCCACTTGATCTCCATGCATGCATGGAATGTATTGTTTGCTTTTCTCCTAGAATCTCGAGAATTTCGGAAGCTTTCCATAGATGATCACCAAAAGGAAGAGAGCGAGAGAGAAAGTAACACCCGTACAGAGTAATAGTAGAGATAGTTTTTGAAATGTGAAATAATTCACTACATTTTTGAAATAGTAGAAGAGAGGATAGAGAAAAAATTGCCTCAGGAAGGATGTCATCAACGTCACCCATTTTCAGAGTAAGCTTGAGGCTGAATAAGGCTTTACTGTTTCGAATTATTTCTCACTTGAAATTCGATTGATCATAAACTATAAAAGAGACCCAGTTGGGAAATCAAAAAGCGTGAATTACTTTCTATTTTTCTCTCTTTCAACTATATATATCTCTCTCTATATTCTCAGATGGATAGAATGCCATACATGTGCATTTCGTTTTCATTGAACAACTGTGTAAAGAAGTTGATAAAAATAACGATTCCCGAATACTACTACAAACAGATACTCCATCACTCTGAGCACGTATATTACATTCACCAAAGGTCATTATTTTTTATGCTTTTCCGTTATAAGAAAGTTCGTCAGTTTGTTTTCTGATTCCGGCAACATTCATCCAAACCTTATACTCATGATGATGATCAAGAATTGGAAGGGAAGAGGGAAAAAAATGGAATTCAAAGGCAAAATGAAAGGAGGCAATTGATGTGGTCCCAAAATGGTATATACCACTATGAAAGGAGAAAAAATTGATGCCAAATTTGGATCATAGGAGTTGTTATTTATGGTTGAGATTTGAGCAATATTTGTGGGGCACACAAGATTCTGAAATTCAATGGTTGAATAAGTAAATGATAGCCCTAACTTGATGTGCTAATTTGCTCAATAAGAGCTCAAAAGTAATGGTAATTGAAAGTCTTGAAAGAAAGAAAGAAAGAAAGAAAGAGAGAAAGAATGAATGGATGGATGAATGAATGAGAGAGATTTTGTAAGCAAATGAAAGTGCAAAATGTTACAATGAACAAACTCTTTTGTAATTAATTCTGGGGCCATGTCATGGTAATTCCTATGCTAAATCTGAATGCATCAAACGAATGGTAATGATATGAAGCGTTACTAATATCTTGGTATTTTCTCTTTTCATCTCTCTCTCTCTCCAAACGTGATTCTGAGAGGTTTCCAAGTAAGAATGTTGAAATATTATCCAAGAGGAATCATTCTTTTTCCTCTTTTCCTTATTTCTCATGCTTCTTTCTTCATTCTATAAATCTTTTTCTTTTAATTTACAATCGGTAGCTCATACAATGGTATATTACGCTTCCTGAATCCAAACAGACACATTCCAATTCTATTGACAGTATAGTCTGTTCATGTTACTTGAATGGAGTGCGATCAAGATGTCATTCTCTAAAATTTAAGTCTATCAAGAGAAAGAAGAAAAGGTAACAAGACTAGGTAAGGTGAAAGAAAAAGAGAAAAGGAATTGATTCCTCTTCCAAGAATACGTGTGGAACAACGTTGAGAGTTCATTAAGTGTATAACCTCTTCTCTCTCTCGTCCTTCATTCGTCTATGATCTGAGTAATGCTGATTCTTCATCAGATTTTGGAAAGGTTTCCAGACAACATGAACTTGGGTGTGAAAGTTGCTTGGTGCTCGAAAGAAGAAAGAAGATGCTGTCATCATGAGAGAGAAAACCAATTACACCTCAACCTAGTCAAAAGTCATTTGCAGAAGCATGTAAGGAAAAGTGGAAGGAAGAGAGAGAGAGAGAGAGAGACATGTTGACTGAAGTATTGATTACCTAGCTGTGGCTAGCTATAGCTAATATTCTCAGTCAAGAGGAAAAGTGAAATGTAAGTACTGATAACCCTAATTCACCATCACATCATCTATGGAAGAGATACTCTTTCCTTAGACATACACAGACACACACACATACAGACAGAGAGAGAGAGAGAGAGAGAGAGAGAGAGAGAGAGAGAGAGAGAGAGAGAGAGAGAGATAAACTTTTGTTCGACAAGGATGAGCTCTTCATGTTTCCTTCTCTCTCTTTCCGGTTATGATGGACAGTTTTGCACTTGATCACGGAAATAAATCCATTCCTGCTACTAGTAATACTTCAAATATGTGGCTACCAGAACACCAATAATGAACTTATATTGGTCAGCAAAATTCATTCTATGTATCGATCACTTTCTCAATATAAACGCAACAAACATAGAAATGTGATAGAGAGTAACTCTAATTGCTTTTCTCATTAGATCGAATCGAGATGGTGAAATGAAGTGGACTCAGTAAGCAAAGTGAGAAGATGAAAAAGTTAGAGGTGAGCTTGAAGAGAGAGAGAGACTCTAAATTGGATGAAGTATTGATAAGTTACAAGAATCTTGTTTAGCGAACGAAGTACTGATTCTTGTAATGTCAAAATCAAGAGCATCCCAGAAAAAAGAAGAAGAAATAGAAAATCGAAAAAGCTATTCAATTAACTAGCTAGGTAATTCGATTGTCTACACACTCAACGTGACGACTATGTGACGTTCAAAATCTAGCTTGATCTAATTTAAGATAACCGACCAGTGTATTAGATACTTCTGATTGAGTTTAGAAAGGATTCTCTTCTCAAAGTTTGCTTGCAAGAATTGAAAAATCGAGGTAGACCACATGCCTGACAATCTAACTATACTATTAAAAGCCATTAGAAAATGAACAGAAAACGAAAAAAAAACAAGTAACTTCTCTTGAAGTTTCGCAAAAGAGCTTGTGACTGCAACAGACTAATCAGACAAATTTTTCCACTAGTTTTAAAAGATCACGTGTATCGAGTATAAAGATATATAAGAAGGTTATCAAGACAGAAAAAGGACAAAAGATGCTCTAATTTTGGAATTGATTCGTGGAAAATTCATTCTGAGATTATAAGAAGTTCTTCTATATGGTTCTATGTGTACTCGTGTTTCATGTGAACATTTAAGCTATCTCTACAGTAAACGAGGAACATTCCATGGTTGAAGTGGAAATGAAGTATCTTGTTGAGGTAAAGAAAAACACTCCAATCAAACAATTCCCTGTAAAATCCTGTATTCCTTCAAGAAACTAGACTGATTCATAATTCATCCTACCAATGATGATCAGCTTCACTGACTTTGAAGTGACAAGCTGTTGAAATAAAAAAATGTAACTACACCTCTCTTGATTGATTGATACAAGAAATGCATTTACCTTGCGTGAGCTTGATTATATGATGTCACTTGGCTTCCATTCCATTTGCACTTGAAAAAGTGTTCCCAAAATTCGATGAACCATGGATTACGTCTCAGGGTTTCATTTCTCTTAGGATCAAGTCGTGTAAAATATTCATCAAACCCTTTCACTGGCTTCGACATGGGCTGTATTGACAGGGTTCCTTCCACTTGTTCCTCATTTCCATCTGAGACCAGGGCACGAGCACTCCATCCATCGCTACCAATCCATTGATATTTACCTGTAAGATTGCCACGCTTTACGGCTTGCATGAGAGCTTTCACCTCTTGATCAGAACCGAATACAATTACACCTGAAAAATGGAAATAAAATGAAAACAAATTTTCCAATCTATCCACTAGAAACCATAGCAAAACCGTTGAAAATGAAGCTATAAATACAATTTGTGTAGAAAGTTTTCTAGGGAATCATTCATCTTGTATAAGTATACGTACCTCGAGCTCGATCTTTTTTTCGAAGCTCTGCCACTATTTCATCGAATCTTCTATCATCAGCAACCCCAGAATCTTTTGGAAGCTTTGCTTTCACTGCGATGCAAATGGTTGTATTCTTGAGCAGCTCTTCCAGCACTTCGAAAGCCTGGTAGTTGATGGATAAAGAGAATATAGAGAAAAACAACTGATTGATAGTGAAAAAGGATTGAGAGAAAAAAAGCCATAAGAAGAAGAAGAAGAAGAAGTGATGGGCAGCAAATCAGGGAGAGAATGCCAATTTCTTCAACTCTGCCACTAAGAAGGACTTAGGGAAAAAAATCCAAGAATATATATCTGCAACGGTTTTTGCAAAATTCTATCTTAGGAAAAATAAAAGACTCATGCCGGTGGGGATTCCACCTGCATTTGCAATACATGTCCGATTTAGCGAACAATTCTTCTTTATACTGTGCACACACACACACTCTTCCAAAAGATTCTGAATGATTAGAAGCAAGAGAAAGGAGATGCTCTGATGAAATTGATTGATTGAGCACGTATATTCCATGTTCATCTCCAATGAAATAAGAGAATGGTGCAACGAAGAGAGAGAGAGAGAGTATCCAGGCGGTGAGCAATTCGATGATTCTAATTAGGATTCTAGCATTCAGTGGTCCCTAAAAATTTACTAGATAACTGTTTCCCACCTCAATCATTCCTGAAAGTTTAATACTATGCTCTCCTACAACATTCATGAAAAGGGTAGTGATAAATCCTATAGAAAACAAGATGCTTTTGCAGATTGAATAGCAATAAAATAAATAGATAGTGTGATAAAAGAGGGAGGAAAAATCAATTGAATGAGGGAGAGAAACTCTGGCCTACCTTGATACCATAGTTTGATTCCTCATATAGAACACCTATATATGTCCAGTTCATCCTTCTGATTATTTCCACCATCGCTTGTACTTGATTATCATCTGAAGGCACTGTTCGTAAGAAGTACTTGAAACGCTCTTTATTGCTAAGTTCCGGAGAAGTGGAAAAGAAGCTAATCTGTGGAAGAAGAAAAAAAGGAAGTGAGAAGAGCAAGTTAGAAATCGATTGTGGTTCACCATTATTTCTTCTTATACACCTCTCTCTTTCTCTCTCTTGCCTTTCCTTCCACAGACGCGACTTCCAAAAGGTATTTTCGGTGCAACTCTTTGTGACCCTCTTACCACATATACACACGTGTCTTTTCATCCAATTTAACCGCAAGAGCTGATTTTATCATACTCTCTCATTCTTTCAGCATTTCACCTTTTCTCATTTTTCTTCACTCCTCAAAATGATATTCTTCTACTTTGAAGAGAGAGAGAGAGAGAATTCAAAAAAAATGAGTTTGACAGCACACTTGCTTCCAATTTTGGTTACGAGAGAGAGAAAAACTCGATTCATTTTAGTAACAGTAACTGATATTCGTGAAAAAAAGCAAGTGAAGTTAGAATGAGAGAGTTTCGACTTCCAAAAGCGTTAAAAAAAATACTTCGAGAACGATATTTCTATGGGAGTTTGAGGGTGAAAAAAGCTTCAGGGAATGAAATTTTGGGAATACTACTTTAACACACTCACTCACACTCATACAGTAAGAATTCTTTTTTCCTCTCAACGATCGCTTTTTATGTAACATGAAAGCACCAATTTTAGCCAACTTAAGCTCATTGGAGTCAACAGATAACGGTTTCGATAAAGTAGAGGATCATGGTAGAAGAGGTTTTTTTCTGCCTTATTCTCCAAGGTAGGTCTAGCAATTTTAGACACAAAGAAGATAAGGCTTCTCTTGAGAGAGGAAGAGAGAG
>QZCP01000002.1:193517-208228 GCA_003956705.1 Brevipalpus yothersi | reverse complement strand
GGGAGTTTGAGGGTGAAAAAAGCTTCAGGGAATGAAATTTTGGGAATACTACTTTAACACACTCACTCACACTCATACAGTAAGAATTCTTTTTTCCTCTCAACGATCGCTTTTTATGTAACATGAAAGCACCAATTTTAGCCAACTTAAGCTCATTGGAGTCAACAGATAACGGTTTCGATAAAGTAGAGGATCATGGTAGAAGAGGTTTTTTTCTGCCTTATTCTCCAAGGTAGGTCTAGCAATTTTAGACACAAAGAAGATAAGGCTTCTCTTGAGAGAGGAAGAGAGAGAAAAAGAGAGAGAGAGAAAAAGAGAGAGAGAGAAAGAGAGAGAGAGAGAAACTAAATCAAATTCATCCACATGTTTGCATATCTTTCCATCGATGAGAATTTACTTTGGCTGATCACTCATAGAGTAAAAGGAAGGAATGAAAAAAAGACGAGTAATCAAGAGATTTTTGTCGAGGAAATTTCTAGAATATATATCACAGAAAGGAGAGGGAATAATTCAATCGAACAAAATTTCTCTTGGATGAACAAAATGTTCCTTAAAAAATGTATCTGTATATATGAGATCAAATAATACCAAATTGAAAGTAAGTCCAGTGGAAATGATTAAGCCACGTGTAGGAAAAATCAAACAAAAAATTAAGTAAGCATGATGATGGAATCAAAAATAAAATTCCCATTGAATAGAAGGTAAAAATTTGATCAGTAAAAGTAGAAAAGTCCAAAAATAAACAACTACTCATGATGCCTTCATGAGCTCAGAGTAAACTCCACTCCTTAAGGGATATAAACATCAAACTAAATCTTAAAACACCGAGAGCTAATATGATTCTTGATCTCCTGAAATTCTATGCTCGAGAATAAGGAAGAAAAACCATTTAACTGAAGTTTTCTGAGATTTACACTAAGCTCAGATCCCGAGTTTTGTCAAATTTGGGTTGGGTTCAATGTTTCTGAGCAAACATCTATCCTCCATCAGAAAAATTTTGTATCTCTCTCTCTCTCTTCTCGAGATGATAAGGAGGAAGCATTTTCAAACAATCATTTTCCAAACAGAATCTTTCTCCACCATAAGAATAATAAGCACCTACAAGCCTCATTCATCAAAGGATACAAAAATGTGAAAAGACTCGAGAAAAGAGAGAAGAAGGTAAAAAAACATTCCATACAATCCAAGCGTAAGAATGAATTTTGAAAAGGAAGATTTTTATGCGAAGAATAGCCCTCAAAACAAAGTAATATCCTAAGTTATAAAGAATAAGAAAAAATTCTCACGAAGTGGATTGTGAAATGTTTCTCTCTCTCTCTTTCTTTCTTTCTTTCCATGATCGTGTGTGCTTTTGAAAGATATTTTCTTCCTCTGAATGATGTATTTTTCAACTCACCAGTGAAACAATCTCTCTCGTTTAGAAACAGTTTTCTTTACGACTGAGTGCAAAATTGGGTAATGTTTTGACTCAATATGCTGAGATTTGGCCTATTCTCACCATAAAAAGAAGAGATGCTATCACACTCTCTTTCTATCTCATTTTGAGAGCAAATAGATCTAATCTCTTCCAACGATATTCGAAAAACAGAACATTACCGTAAGGGTGACAAATTCTTTGTCTTACGTTCTATAGTAAGTATTTCTTTTGAAGTATACCTCTTACTCCTCCTCCTTTCAACATCTAAACAACACTTTCATGAAATAGATACATGACAAATAGAGTATAAAAGGCTTGACGCGTCAACAGATAAATGTGTGCGTTCATAAAGTTCACTTTCAAAAACCTTATCCACTGGATTACCTGAGGAATTCCAAAAAGTCTCAAAAGATTGGCAACTTGTATCGAAGTGACACTTGAGGCTGCACCAAGAACACCGGAAATGACTTTTTGTTCAACTGCTGGTGTCGATCCATCCCTACAGTAGTAGGTTCCATCACTGATATTCCCTATTGACCCTGAAGGTAAGAGAGAGAAATAGGTATTGATGAATAATAAGTCATAGTAAAGGTATTCTTGATAGAGAGAGAGAGAGAGAGAGAGAGAGAGAGAGAGAGAGAGGAATAGGAATAAAAATGAGCTACTTTCTTTTTCTCAACAATAAGATCAAATTGATCCGTATTGAACCAGACCAGAGGGAAATAAGAAATAGAGGGAATGAAGAAGGACATTATAAGTGGTCTACAATTCTTCCAACTTGTGTGGAAGCTAACTTTTGAATAATACATGTATTTTCACTTATATATATAACGTTTGGGTGCACTTGTTTGTGTGTTCGATTCTGTTGGTATATAATTCAGTTTTTCTTTCTTGACATGTCTTTCTTGCATGTGTGTGAGAGTATGTACACTTAAATTGAATTAAAGTCAAAAATAATAGAAAAGATGAAGCAGAAAAATAATGTCTACTTTCCAAAAAGGTAAGTCTAAAAGCACGGAGGGAGAGTGAAGCATACAGAATACCTACATGAAGGAATACTTGCTTTCTCTTGGAACAATTTTCTCTCTCTTTCTCTTGCTCTTTGTATTATATAGCTTCTATTCATCTGGGATAAAAGTTTTTGATTAATAGTATCACACTGAGTTGCCAACTAGCTGGTTTACCTACACAAATAATTAATGTCATTGCCAGGGAATTACTATTAATCTTTTTTCTCCTAGGTAAATACGATTTTCATGCTTCAGCTCAGTTACAGCGTTAAAGAGATTGCATTTGTTTTATGAATACCGTGAAAAGATGAGTTAAAGGGAAATATAAATTCACATAGCAATTAAGATTATTTTAGGGGCTCATCATAAGAAAAAATAAAGCATTAACAATAAATTTAGACAGAATAATTCCCATATATACACACACAATATCATTATGATAACCACTTGAATAACTTTTCTCAGTCACCCACTAAATCATTTGGCATGTACACATATATTAGCAATCTTTGCAATAAAGACTTCTTTTTGATTTTTCTAGAGAATTTGATTAACTAATCAATCGAATTTTCTGAATAAAATTTGAATCACAAAAGTCTTGTGCAAATTAGTAGAAAATTTCAAGAGGTACTCTAATCAAATTTAAGCGATTTAAAAGGGTTTGATTGGTGATAGAAACAAAACAAAAGATAGACAAGCTGCAGAAAGCTACTTGAAGATGAAGACGTTTGATTTCAGGTGAGTAAAAAAATCTTGATGAAAATGCGCTTGGTTAATATGGTTTCAACTGTGTATGGAAGTATTCTATATATCTTGGAATTAGTGGACCAAAAGTGTGTCTCGTACCAGAGACAGTACATCGTGTATATCTTCTGGGATTTTTGTTGTATTTACGAGGTACGAGATTGTGTGCCTATCTGTATGTGTGTATGTATGCCTATCTGTATGTGTGTATGTGTTGTTACGAAAGTAAATAAAAACCGAAAAGGGTCAAGTTTTATTCAGCTCCAGAGTAAAGTTAATCTCCGAAAAGGGTGTTTGTGAGCACACATATATCGTACATGGAGAATATGGTCTGAGAAAGCTCTAGCTATGCTCTGGTATAGTGTTTGTGAGTTAGTGTGTGGCAAAAATGTCACTTGTAATAGTAAATATTTTCACAATAATACTCTCAAACTATTATTACTATTATTAGTATATTTGAAGCTTCTTCTCTCTTTTTGCTTTGTCCTCAAGTGTCAATGAAGATTTGGACATGTCTCAAATATCGTGACACTTCAGTAGAATTTTTTGGGAGAGAGTAATCAACATCAGAAGAGGATATGTGGAAATGAAATGTGTATAAGGGAACAGTTTTGCAGGGAATATTGTTTATTCTTTCGCAATCTATGTCCTTTCTTCATTCCATGTCAACTATTCCAATTTCTCTCACCAGTTTCACTCTGACCTCAAGGTTTGCATTTCATTGAATCGCAGAAAACAGAAAAGAATCCATTCCACTGGGCAGTGTAAACTATTCTCTCAGGAATTTTATACGGATCGAGAAATGCTCAGATTTCGAAAATTCTCACCTTTAATAAAATCCACTGCTTGCTCTAGGCCATATGTATCACGATCACAATCATCCAAAATATATGCACCCAAAGTGATACCCGGTAGAATGTTTTTGTTTCTATTCACCCAATCAATTGTGTACAACATACACTCGAGAGCATGGATTCCTCCTTGAGGCATTATTTGGCCACATATTTCCGTTTCACCTCTCTCGTGGACCATCATCAGTCCACCCAGTGTTATGTTACCATCTAAAAGGCCAACTTTTTTGGGAGGTCTTGCACTATCGATTGGTTTCAAATCATTTTCTGGTAGCACTAGTGATGATGATCTTTTTCTATTTCTCACTCTAGATCCATAGGAATGTTGACTGGATGATAGTAATGAATATTGGTCATCATTATCATCATTATGCAGATTTTGATGCTGTTCATGGAAAGTATGGAAAATATCTGATCCTTCATCACTTTCTTCTACCTCTCGGTCATCTGTGTAGCCAAGTTCGGAGAAAGTGAATGAAGTTGAATCAGCATGGGAATGTATATCATCTGATCTATAATTTGACACACTATCGAGGCTGGTAGTAGTAGGTGTAGAAGAAGTAGTAGTAGTTGAATTTAAAACATAGGATATATTGGGTATATTAACAATCACATCACTAAAATGGTAAAGTGAAAATATTCTCCTATTTTTTGTAGGCACATTATGCTTCCGCCACTGATTGACGATTGATGAACGTGTTTCCCGTTGTATGGCTGATTCACATAAACTAATTTCAACCATAATGACAATAATGATGATAACAAAAAGTATTCCAAACAATAACCCTTGATGGATATACTTTACTCTATCACGAAACATAATATCGAAAAAAGTTGGAAACAACAAATTTTGAACAGGAAACTGAGAAACTTCGAAAAGAAAATCTCACAATCACAAGTATTCACGTAATATATCTTTGGAATCACTGTAAACATGATGTTTTTATTTCCAATCACAATCACTATCTTCTCTTTCAGGATTCCCTTGAGTTGAGCACCGGATCCAATTGTTAGTATTCCCTTGTTTTTTTGATTCTCATTTTTCATTACCTCTTGTTCACCTTTCACTCTAGTCAATTATTTTGCCATTTTGTTGGCTAAATCTATTCAACCCTCTTTTTTTTCTCTCTATCTAATTTTATGTTCACACTCAAACTTTTCACTATTCAAAATTCATCTACCTTCAACAATGATTCTCATCATACTGAGAGAATTCATACTACTCAAATCGTGAGCTGAATTCTCCACACATCCATCTGACATGCACCATTCCCATTTGATCATGTCTGTTCGATGGTAACCTAGAATGGCATCAATTGAAAGCACGAAGTGGAAGATTTTTTCTCTCTCTTTTCTCTTTTGATTAGTATACTTTTCAGCCTATTGCTTGTTTATTTGGCTGGTTATTTTTCCAGTATCATTCGAAGCCATTTTTTTCCCATCATTTCTCTCTTCCTCTTCCTCTTCATCCCTTCCCACTTGTGTCGATCTGTTCGATACATCTAGTGATCAGGCAATGTCTCTTTTTCTCTTCTATCTCCACCTTTTCAGGTGTATATCGTGGAGGTAAAAAAATTGTTTAGAAGTGGAAGAGATATTCTCTTTCTACTCTAATCACTAGATCTTTTCCACTCGATGTATTCTCTTTTCACAGTTTCATGCGTTTAATAATCTGACGAAAAGATCACTAAAAAAAGCTATGAAGAGAGAGAAAGAGAGAGAGAGAGAGAGAGAGAGAGAGAGAGAGAGAGAGAGAGAGAGAGAGAGAGATTCTTCAGAAATGATCATTTTTCTCTTCAAAAAGTGATTGAGAGCACAATATCTTCCTTCTGATCAATGTATACCATCGATTCAATGTACTTTTCTAATCAATTTTCTCACTAACTTTCTTCACCCAATAAAGCCTCTGGTTAAAATACATCAGGACAGCTCATCAAGCCAACGCGAAGAGCATTCACTGTATGCCACTGTAACTCAAAGAATAATCTCACTAATGAACTTGAGATCTTCTTCCATTCTTATAAGATGACAGTCTTGAAGCTCTCATCAGAATCGTGATGAGTTTTCCTCTTCGGGACATAATTGAGAGCTTCATGATAAGAGGAAGAAAGAAAGAGAAAAAAAATACGAGCTAGAAAATACCTCTCTTCTCGATAAGACATTGACGAATAATCATTGGAACTGCATACTACCTGCATACCCAAAAAGAAGATGATGATGATAAGAGAGAGAGAGAGAGAGAGAGAGAGAGAGAGAGAGTCTTTATACATCTATCATCTTCTCATCCATGAAATATCGTGCTGCTGCTGTTGTTGTTGTTTGTTTCGAGGCTCGAATTACTTTACCCTAAAGAATTGGTTAAGATACTATCCACCAATTCAGGCATGGCCTCTCTGAAGCCTTACTTGGGAGCATGTCTCAAGGAATACCTTATTTTCGCCAGTTACTGGTAGATAGATAGCAGTAAAACCACACATAAAGTGGAACATACTTTCACTACGATCTGTGAATGTGTGTTGAAGTGAACATTCAAACTATGAGCTTTTTTTCGCTTTCTTCCGGTGAAATTAATCTCAGTCACACGTTTGACATTTACTCTTCCTTTATCAGCCATTCCAAAGGGATGCTGTTTTTTCACTCTCCATCTTGATCATAAACATAGTCATATCGGTGATTGATGAACATTGTACACAGGCTGTTATTAATTTAAATGAATTCTACTGGGAATCCATTGTCATAATGATGATAAAGTATAAATCTGTTGTGAAAATATTTTCTCCTCTTGTCCACACTTTTTGTCAAAGTTTTCGACATATTGTTTACCACAGTGTTCACCAATATGTTACATGAAAAGTGCAAAGGTTTCCAAAAAAAATTCTCTTCTCATTTTACATTGTTTATTGTTTTTATTTCGATTTTGATGGTGAAACAAAATTTTTTCAACATTGTTGCTACTGTTGCTGCTGATGTCCAAGGGAAGCAACTTATTGGCTCATGGTCAATCCTTGGATCCAATATCACTATTAATATTCCCATCGTTCCATCGCCAAAACTGTCAGATGATCCGGAAAATATGGCCACACATCATCTTACAGGTCAAACGGAATTATCCAACTCATCACCAAAACGCTTGAACAGCAAATACAGTTACGGACACGATTACGATCACATTGATACCGCTGATCTATCGGATCAACCTTATGGCTTAGAGCATCAAAGTGTTGATCCACTTAGAAGTGGAAATGGTTTCTCATATCCATCATCTATGGACAAGGTTAGACCTGCAAAAAAAGTGGGACTACTAGATGGTAACATTATACTTGGCGGACTGATGATGGTTCATGAGAGAGGTGAAACGGAAATATGTGGCCAAATAATGCCTCAAGGAGGAATCCATGCTCTCGAGTGTATGTTGTACACAATTGATTGGGTGAATAGAAACAAAAACATTCTACCGGGTATCACTTTGGGTGCATATATTTTGGATGATTGTGATCGTGATACATATGGCCTAGAGCAAGCAGTGGATTTTATTAAGGGTAAGTATTTTATTGAAGCCTCTTTCTGCTCATAGATAAAATATATGTGCATTTTGTACACCGTTGATTGGGGATGTCAACCCCCAGAATATTACATTCTTTGGGAATTACACGTGGATAAAATAAGATGATGATGATTGGGCTGATGTACCTTATTCAAGCTTCCATGCCTAGAAGCGTGATTGTTTTTTTTCCATGTCTTATGTGTTACCCTTTAGCATTATCATCATTGTCATTCTGTGTAGGAAGATTAAGTTGGATAATAGTATTCCCAGTGTGTGTGTTTACTACATTCTGGAGGATGCATTCGATTATTCTTCTCCTGATCACCTGAATTATTTCCACTATTGTTATTGTTTCCATCGAATGTTAGCTCTCAGTATTTGAGTTAGTAGGAAGGAATCTTGGTTATAAAAGTGAATACACGGAATTGAGAAATGATCAACATGACTTCAGTTTAATGTGGATCTTTATAAAGATCGATTGACCTTAGGCATTCTAAGTTTCATTGAAAGCCTGTAAAAATGATTTATCATTACTGATCGTAGTAATTGAATAGTGATGGTAGAATTTGTGTAAAAGTTCTAAACAAATACAAATTCTAACCAAGAGAAGAGAAAGAAAAAAATGTTGAGTCATTAAAAGCTTAAAAGTATCATTTATCAGAGTGCTTTTATCAAATTTCTCCATGCTATAACTTCTATCAAGTATCATTATCATGAGAATTGAATCTGTTTTTGTAGATGTGAATATATTTCCAGCAGCTCAAGTTCAAAAAGTTCAACATATCAGTGCATTCACATTCTAGAAAGATGAAAACATTTGAGAATATATTCTGATTTTTATTGATTTATGTGTATATTTTACACATATAATTTATCGATTGGCCTAAAAAGCAAGTAAAAGGCATAAATTTCATTGCTTTAGCGAAGAAAATGAGCATCAACTGAAATTATTTAATATCACTTATAAGAGAGTGAAATTACTCAACCTTATAATTATCAAATGATGAACGAATCATGGATGAAAAAAAGAGAACAAAAACTGATCCCCATGAGAACTCATCTCCTGGAGGCTTTTTTTGATTTGAGAAAGAAAGAACAAAAAAAATCATCATCCCATAATATACAGACAGGCCATATTAATGAATTTATTTATTTCCATGTTGATTCATGGATCAACATCGAGATAGCGAGGAAAACCAAAGTGAACTTCTCATTCGACTTGAGTGCGTAGATGCAATCAATGATCATTCTCCTCATCAAAGTATCTTCTTCTTCTTATCATTAACCTTTTCCCTGAAATGTTCTTGTCGATTCTGTTGACGAAAAAGTTTCTCTCTCCCTGATCTCATCTCAATGATATCCCACATGAATCCACTCGATTCATCTATTCAACTCATTATCATTGTCTCTCCATCTCTCGTTCTTTTCCCATGTCTTAGGTTCCATAGGTAACATCAGTGATGGAGCTTACCAATGTCGAGATGGTTCAGCCCCTGTGGTTGAACAGAAAGTGATTTCAGGAGTTCTTGGAGCTGCTTCTAGTGTCACATCTATTCAAGTTGCCAATCTATTGCGTCTGTTTGGAATTCCTCAGGTAAAGTGTGTGTGTGTGTGTGTGTGTGTGTGTGTGTGTGTGTGGGTATACACATGGATGTATATATATACATCCATTAGCCTTAAATCTTGTAGTGTACTATTTAGAAATTGATTCAGAAGAATCAAGCGCTCTGATGGATAGATAGAAATAGACTCATACGCTTACAGAGTAAAACTGTAGCGATGGACAGTCGACAATTAAGCGTTGAAGAAGTAGACTTTCACTTTAAATGTTCTTTCTGTCCTTACTTTGATTCCTTGTTAGCTTGATAACTTAGTCTTGCTGCACTCTTTTGGGTTTTTCTTTTTGGGCCTTGATTCACTGGATGAAAGTTTCCAGCTAATGTGAATCAAATGTTACCACTGCTATGGTAGCTAGGGCACTCTTTCCGAAAAACCTCCTAAACAACCGCATGATATATCTGAGATGTAAGTTTTGAACAGTTTTATAGAGAATTTATCTGCTGGTTTATAGCAGGGTATACACACTTCTCTATTTCTCTTGAAGAAAAGTTAGCAGAGGATCATAAATCACAAGTTTCTCTGGTGTATACACATACATCCCAACAAAATGATGGGGGCTAGCAAATTTTTCATTTCCTCCTACATATTCTCCCCAAACTTTTTCTCAGATAAGACTAGGTCTGGGCTGCCTTTGTGTATGAGTGTGTGAAAATGTTTTCTCATCAAATCTCAAGTTTTTTTTAACTTTCCGTAAATTTATTTTATTTCTCTGAATCATCTACTCTAGGAATATTCTATCCAATTTCTTTCCTCATGTCTGATGATTGAAGTCTATGTAGTCTATGTAGTCTATGTAGTTAGGGCTTTGGAGAGATGTATATTTCATTTCCCTCTTCTTCCTACGAAATTGATGCTTGAACGATTCTCTTGGCAAATATTATTTGATATTCCCTTTTTCTTAAAGCTCCTCATTGCAATGATGGAGTATGCAGGGTTCTTCATGTTCACAGATCATATGTTTTCGATTTAATACTTATTCTCTGTTTCATATTTTTACTCTAGTTCCCATCTTATATATCAACAGGAGGGAATAGAGAGAGAGAGAGAGAGAGAGAGAGAGAGAGAGAGAGGGAATGCAAATGAGGGCTTTTCCATAGATAGATAGAACATTCTTCTTTTTCTTCTACTGATTTGATACTTATGGAATGCAAAACACGCACTCATATTGCAATGAACTTCATATTTCAGAGCAATTAGTGTGATTCAGTCTTAGAGAGTAGAAAAAAGTTTTTTCACTAATATTCAGGACGAGGAATTCTCCCTCTCTCTCTCTTACTAGTTCTCTGTTCTAGGATTATCGTGTATATACTTTGATACATTATGTATTCCCACCATATCTTGACTGTAAGCATTCTTATTCTATTCTAGCTTTTTCTCTTCTGGCTTGTGAGTGTATTCAGTATTCCTTTCGAAATCATTATTATTATTATTATCAATACATTCAAGGTTGGTGATTTATATCTAAATTTCCACTGGGAAATTAGCTTTAATTCAATATTCTTTACAATATTTCGAGCTTCTCTCTCTCTCTCTTTATCAAAAAACAGATCACTATATGTTGCCTATCATTTCTCTATTCAATGTGAAATATGATGATTTTCTTGAAATTGTATTTTTCCATCATTTTTGATTCCCATTTCATTTCATCACCAAAATGAATTCCTGTTTTTTCGGAAATTTATGTTTGTTTTCTCGTCTGTTGATTCCTTTTTTGATCAAAAAGAAAAGAAAAGAGAAAGAGAGAGAGAGAGAGAGAACATTTCAACTTTATCTCATATAATACACCATAAACACTCTGAAAAATTCTTTTTCTTTCCATCTCCTATTGTGTGCTCTAGATCTCTGAATTTACTCGGTAGGATTCCACTTTTTTATATATATCGTCAGATGATTCCTCTTCTCTATTCTCTCTATTCCTCGTGGGCTTCTGAATACACATACCACTAACCAATCATACTGTGATCATGTCGGGGTTTATAAGCCGTAACACTACCTTGGAGAAAAAAAGAATGCAGTATATATCAGTTGACAGTTAAAGTATTGTACACACTTGGCTTTTCATCTTAGTAGACGCCTTTTTTGCTACCAGTTTATCGTGTGTAACGATTTCAGGTATACACACATGCAGCTGAAAAATAGGAAGAGAGGGAGAAAAAGAAATTCTCAGATGAATTCTGTGAATCGAGATCTAAAAAGGTAGCTACTGATACCGATTCTACGACTCATATATAATAAATGTAGAATGTTAATGTATATTTATCATAGAGTGAGAGAACGAGAGAGAATAACTTCATGTCGATGATAAAAAAGCTTGAGTAATGTATATGTGTGTTCATAAGTAATACGACAATTCAGTAGTGATCAATAAGGCAATAAATGAACTGAATCAGTGGCCATAATCATAACCATTATCATTAGAGAGCCAGTAGAGGATAATGATGATCGGTTCTGTCGTTCTTCTTTCTTCGAAACTCCTATGACTTTCTTACATGGACGTACACATGATATTCTTATAACATTCTCCTGGAGAATTCTCTTGCCTAACTAACTATTTACACAAATATCATCACATATAAATCGTCCAGCCCTCAGCCACTGATTGTATAAGATTATCTCAACACCCAGACTATGGAAGCATTTGATCCTACTATTATCGTTGATTTTGAAAGCTCAATTGATTGAATCAAGTATCCAATGATTGGAGGCTTATTCATTCGTGGACAGGAGCGAATAGAAAAAACTATTTCCCTATTGTGCACATATACATTTTCCTTTGTGAGCCTAATTTGTTTACTAGGATTAGTGGAACATTCTCTCTATTCTCTTTGATCGATTATTATTGTACATGTATGTTGATTTAATCATGTATATGAATCACATCAGTGAACTGTTATTCTGTTTTTTTTCTTCCTCGCTTTTCCCATAGATCAGCTTTTTTTCAACCTCACCTGAACTGAGCAACAAGGATCGTTTCAAATATTTTCTTCGAACAGTGCCTTCGGATGATATTCAAACATTGGCTATGGTTGAAATAATCAAACGAATGAATTGGACTTATGTCAGTGTTTTGTATGAGGAATCCAATTATGGTGTGAAGGTAATACCGTTTTCCTTTTGATTACTCTCTCTGTCTCTCTCTCTCTCTCTCTCTCTCTCTCTGTCTTCCGCTCTCTTTGTTCTCTCTCTCTTTTTTCTTCTTTTTCTCATCAATTATTTGATTTGTTATTCTATCTATTTATGTAAATTATGTCAAATTAGTCTCATCATATACACAAGAATACTTGAAAATCATAATTGAGTACATACTTAATCTCATTTGACCCATTGTTATGATAATAAGATTCATCTTACCAAGGTTCTCAGCTGTATTCCTCTCATTCGAGAGTATTCTGTCATCAAATTGAATTATCTTTATCCTTATTTTTTCTTCACTTTTTTTCTACTTACTACTGCCAACAAGATTCGATCTATCAAAAAATGATATCATGACAGCAATTTCCACTATAAATCACCATTAGTTATGTATGATTGATTATTGATTGAAGGTTTTGTATTCTACTTCAGTCTCATGAGCACGTACACGAAAGAAAATCATAGGAACACGTTTCAAATGAACAGCTGATTATAGTTTCGATGAAGATCCAAGATTTGAGAAGTTCCTTACTAACAAAAATTCTTCTCACTGTAAAAGTCAATCAGAACAGAGAAAATTTTACAGATTTTCTGATAGTTTTCAACTTTGAAGACATCATTACGTGTATTTTTCCTTCGATCTTTAACTGTATCAGAAAAATTCGTCTTCCCCGGTCAAAGACTCAGAAATATCCTCATTTCTTCATCAAGACACAAAGATAAATGATTCCAAGATTCCAAGATCCGTCTTATTGGATGGAAAAAGAAGAGGAGAGATCTGAGTTTATCCAGTTGATTTCACTTTATTCCTTGATTCAACAACTTCATCTTCTCCTTCTTCTTCAACAGGCTTTTGAAGCTTTGGAAAACTGGCTTATGGGTACAAACATTTGTATTGCAGTGAAAGAAAAATTGCCCAAAGACTCCGGTGTAGCCGATAGTAGTAAATACGATACTATCGTGGGAAAACTTAGAGATAAACATCAAGCTCGAGGTAAAAACATTTCCGATTAATAATTAAAGATTAATGAGAAGATGTACTCTACTCTCAACAATATTGTGCGAGAGGGGAAGAGAGAGAGAGAGAGAGAGAGAGAGACAAAGGAATTCGGAATAAGTTCAGGGATAAAACTTTCATGTGCATCTGTGTAATAAGAGCTTCAATACCAAAGAACTTTCGTTCTCAATGATATCAAAAATAGATCATTAGCCGAAGAATTCTGAGCTAATTTTCCAGAAAGAAACCTCAATAAATGTTTAGGGAAAAACTAATGAAACTAATTTGAGTAAATCAATATGCAACTATTTCCCTCCTTTTTCTCCTCTTTCCATAGGAGTAATTGTATTCGGTTCTGATCAAGAGGTGAAAGCTCTCATGCAAGCCGTAAAGCGTGGTAATCTTACAGGTAAATATCAATGGATTGGTAGCGATGGATGGAGTGCTCGTGCCCTGGTCTCAGATGGAAACGAGGAACAAGTGGAAGGAACCCTGTCAATACAGCCCATGTCGAAGCCAGTGAAAGGGTTTGATGAATATTTTACACGACTTGATCCTAAGAGAAATGAAACCCTGAGACGCAATCCATGGTTCATCGAATTTTGGGAACATTTTTTCAAGTGCAAATGGAATGGCAGCCAAGTGACATCATACAATCAAAATTATAACAAGTAAGTTGAATTTGTCAACATTCTTACCGCACTTACGGCAAATAATTCTGCCAGTATTCAACTGTTTCCACTAATTTGAAAAGGTCTTCATTGTTCTGTTATACGTATGAATGCTTGAGCAATTTTCCACTCAAAACTGGATCACAATTTGACTCATTGAAGAGAGTTGATAGAGTGCTATTTATATGTGTGTATACACATATACTCACTCGGGCAACTCTATTATGAAATTACGGTATTATTGTGCAATTTACCTCCCCCTGCAGTGAAAGATAATTTTGATTCTCTGTGTATGGGAAAATGGTTTGAAAAATTCTTCCCTTCCCATAGACAGTGCTTCTTGATTAGCTTGCTGAAAGACTTTGTGTATAACTTTTAAAAATGAAGTCTAAAGTTATTGCGAAATATGTTTGCACCAGAAAGGAATTAAAAATTGACTGAATACAGAAGTTTTTGACAGAGAAATGTGCCCTGATGAATTCTCTCAAAGGAATACCCAGCTAGTAAGTAGTGAGCATCAACATTATTTCCATGATAAAGGAAGGATAGACTCTCAGTAGGGATACTCGATTATCTTCATCTCAATTCATGTCCAAGAGGTGACACACAATAGAGTAATGACGCGTTTTATTGTAAGCCATTTTGTCCATCAGCTAGAGAGAGAGAGAGAGAGAGAGAGAGAGAGAGAGAGAGAGAGAGAGAGAGAGAGAGAGAGAGAGAGAGAG
>QZCP01000002.1:161354-182039 GCA_003956705.1 Brevipalpus yothersi | reverse complement strand
GGAACACTTTTTTTGAGTCCAGAAATTTGATAAGGCGATAGCTTCAATGGACGTCCTCTGAAATCTGGTTTCTTTTTTGCTGGTGGTTGATTTTCCTTATCAAATGAATATTTTTTTTTAATCTTCACAATTTGAGCATCATGAATAATCACATTTTTTGATTTGAAATGTTTTTTAATGGCCCAAAATGACCAATTTTGGTGAACAAAACTCAAAATTTCAAGCTCAACATCGGACTTCATTTTTTCGAATCCCTCAATTGTTTATCAATGAATTTTGATATGTATGCATAGATGGCAATCTTATTCTCCATTTCGAGAAGTTTCCAGACACATTTGGAGTTTCATCTCCAAGTAACATGGATTCGAAATCTCTAACCTTATTTTTGCAATGGGGTGTAAATGATGGAAAATGTAGGAGAGAAAGAAACTGTTTGATATCGAGTGATTAATTGAGCTTGATGATGGCTGATGATTTATGTTTCATTCCCTCCTTCATATGTCTTTTGGCCATGATAGAGCTTCTCTTTTTTCTTTCTCCTCAATCTGATTATCACTTTTGTCATGGTTCCGAGTAAATGATACACACACACACACAAACATACAAGATGAGAGGAAGAAAACCTTCTCCATATTCTTCCATGTGTACCATCAAGTTGAACCAGTTAGAGATGAAGAGGAAATCTGGTCTCATGAGCAACCAGAGACTGATTTTTGGTTTGAAAAAAATCATACAAGATTCCAAGTCGCTGTAGAGGATGTTGCTGATCTCATGAGTTATATACTATTCAACGTTTATTCCTGGGTTCTCAATTCCATACTTATACACATACACACACACATCCACAATCAGCGTCACTCGATAGGGAATCAAGAATTAAAATTAATTACCAGCAAGGATTATCGCTTAAAATATGATCATCTCAGCATGAAAAGATGATGGAGTGTTTTTAGCGGCCAAAATGATTAGATGGTTCTGTTTGGTTGTCATCAGTTCACTTTGAAGAGAGAGAGAGCCTCAGAAAGTAAGCTGAGGCTAAATTTTATGTGTATGATGAATGATCTTGTAGCAAAAATAGCAGGCAACTAACTAACTTTTCCATTCACTCACACACACACTTCCATGGTTGAGCCACCCTCTTCAACCTCCCCCAACGTTTTTCCTAGGAGCACAGAAGATGGATGATGCTTCTCTCTCTCTATTCGGAAGAGAACCAGAATGAAGATCATCAGAAATGGTGTGTTCCCGTTGAATTGATGGAACAAGAAGCAATCATAATCTCAGAGAAAAAGAGAGAGAGAGTCCCTGGAAAGAAGGCGGATTGCCTCCCATCTCACTTGCTATCTTCCCTCTCTCCTCTTTTATCCTCCTCAAGATGCTCCATCATCATTTCTATCATCTGGTTGTCTTTTCTCATCTCATTCATTTGAAAAATACTCTTCATCAGGATCATCATACTTCAATCTTTTTCTCTCTCTTGGCCCGACGTGTGATACAAGACAAAATGACTCTCTCTCTCTCTCTTCTCTCCAAATGAATCCAATGGTGAGGTAAACATTGTGAGCCAAGTTGAAATTATGTTTGAAACTTGCAATGGTAACACGGATGAGAGAGTAGAGATGATGAATCGACTATTGATTGTACAAGGCATCATTATGAGTCGCCCCTAGGGCATTGTCTTCTATCTGTATGACCCATGGAGATAGACACACACACACACACACACATACACACCGAGCCCAAATGATCTTCAAAATAGAATATCATCATAATCACAATTTTACATGTACATTCAATCGTAAGCAAGCAAGTGTGCATCTGTCTATCTGAATATCGAAAAAGAATACGGACAACTCAATTGACATGGTCTCTCTCTCTCTGTCTTGTAATAATGATGAAGCTGGTGGCTCAACTCAGTATAAACTAGGAAAATAAAGTTACAACATTGTTCTTTTTCAAATATTACACACACAATATTGTGCAGCACATCAGTGCACTGTCTATGTACTCAAATGGCTGCGTTCATTTAGTTTGGTGGAAGGAAAAAAATGATCTTTTTATATAAAGAAATCATTAACAAAGTTCAGATCATTAAATGTATCTGATCATGAGAATATCAAACAAAATGAGTCAACAACATATAAGTATTCGTTTCATATAGGATGAATGAATTGAAAATTTTTGTGAAATGATAGAATTCACAGAGAAGAAATTCAATTGATTTCACAACCATACAAAGAATTACAAGTGTACTGAAATAGGCTTATATGGCTGGAAGAAGAAAATTCAATCAACCAAACTTTTGATGCCAAAAGTGAGAAAATAGCTGATAATCACGATGAGAATGTTAAATTTGAGGAAAAAAACGTTCACATGATAATAAATTTTGCCCTCTCTGTATGTGTGTGTGTGTGTATGATTCTCATTTGGACACATTTCGATTTAAATTCAATAATGATAAAAATTCATAAGTGAAACTTGTATCATCAGGATGCATTTATCATCAGCATTTATTGCGTGGTCTGTGGTCATGGACACATAAATAATGTTGGTGATGATGACCAACTGAGTGTATGTATGTGTGTCTGTATGTACTGGATACCCAGTAGAATTGACATGAACAAAAATCATTGGCAATGATGGCATTAATGAGATAGAAAAATTGTTATTACGATTATCAGTGTTCAGGTTTTGGGGAAAAGAGATTAATAATGAATTATGAGACTACTCATTTTGCCAATCCAGCAACTTTCTAACTTCTAAAGTATATTAGGATCAATTTTTTATGGTGCAATAATCAGTGTGCATACATCGCGTCTAAAAGCATGTGTCTATGGGTACATATTTCACAAAGATTATGTGTAGTGGATCAAAAAAATGGAAATGAAATAAGTTCAACAAGATGAGTTTTTATTTTGGATGAAAAATGGTACCATTTGAAGTCATGAAAAGTTGGCCGTAATATGTGGAAAAAAAGTCGATAATATTGGTGAAACTTACAGCCATATTGTTGTAAAGGAATCAAAAATAATCATGATGAGCAAACTATTGAATTTTGTAGTAGAAAATAATATGTGTTGTCAAATGGAGGAAGTATTCCAACTGAACCAATATACCAGCACTCACCTATACACACACATATCACAAAGTCAATTGTTCAAGTCAACGTTTGAATAGGAACCAGAAATGAGGAATTCCTTTTCCTTTATCTTCTCCCTGAATATGATGGAATTTTGAACCAGAATTCTGGATGACCCAATACTCTGAACCGAATCTTTTTGTACCAAAAATTTTTTTTTGATTTATCAACAGCTAGTTTTGCTTCCTTTTTTTTCTCTTCCACACACACACACATTCTCTCTATTTTGCTTTATCTATCTCATTCCTTTTTCCAAAACTCCTCTCCATCTCCATGGTACATGTGAGCATCATCCATCATCATTCTCGTGACAACCGAATATGAATATTACTTATCATCTCTTTTTCTACTCTCTTCTACTTGCTCTCTCTTCATCATTCCTGATCTGTTGCTTATTCATAAGCTCTTTTTCTCTCTCTCTCTCTCACCACAAAATATTCAGATATCAGGGTGAGATAAAATGCAAATATTAATCTGATCATCACGTGAGGTAAATAATTATCAAGCTACATGATTTATGTATCTTTTAGTGTTTGAATGAGGCGAGACCAGGGGAAAAAAGTATAAGGTAACTTTTGAAGGGCTACAAGATGAACTCACAGATAGTGGATGGAACTTTTTTCAGGGTGAAATAAGGATTGACTGGGTGAAAATGGAGGGAATAACTTGATAATATACACACATGATCACAATACATGTATAATGAGGATAAAGAGGAAGATGAGAGGGCCAAAAAGAAGAGAAGGGGAAGAGAATAAATAAATTCATATTGAAAAAAAATGTTGCCTCTCTCTTCTAAGTCAGCATCAAATGTGATGATGATATTTTTCGATAAGTGATTGTCTCTTTCTTTATCTATTTGAATTCACATGCATCTTAAATCCTTAAATCTTTTGCCATACTAATATTATGAATGGAAAACTGACATGAGCCTCTCTCTCTCTCTCTCTCTCTCTCTCTCTCTCTCTCTCTCTCTCTCTCTCTCTCTCGATTTTTATCCACATCATAAGACACCCTCTGTGAAGATGATGTACTTTGCTCTATCTATGATATTTAAACATTTTTTTTCTATCTCTCTTCTTACTTCTGTCACGAAATGAAAGACTATTCCTCTCTCTCTCTCTCTCTCTCTCTCTCTCTCTCTCTCTCTTTTTCAATTAGCATTCTCTCCCTCATCCATTCTTCATCTTCCTTTTGCATGTACTTTTTTTTCCTTTAATCGAGATGAGAAATTGAAAGATAAATAAGATGAAGAGAGAAGAGCATCTCTCTCTCTCTATGATTTGATTTTCAACACGCAATTCTTGATAGCCATTATATACATGTGTGTGTGTGTTTGTATGTATTTATTTCGGATAAGAGAAAACTTTTCTTTCTTCGCCTCATTTCCAGCTCATCCAATTCAATTTAGTTGAAGTTAATCTGCAGGATATCGAACGTTTAACAAAAATTTAGATTGATCATGTTGATTTAATGAGGATTGAAAGAAAATAAGCCAGCAACCTGGATGATGATGTATGAGTAACAGTTATATGCTTTGAATTTGGCATTTTGTAATGTATGTATAATAAAAGTTCTGAAACTTTTATTGATATGAGCATATTTTTCCAGTCCATGGAATGCACTGATATAACAATCTCTTTGATCAGTAGGATCCTTTAACAATGATCAGTAGGGCCCTTTAACAATGATCAGAGGTCTGGTAATTAAGTGGGATCAATCAAGAAATTTTCACTTCTCTCCAGAAAAGGCCTTGATCAAGTGTTGCGTCGAGATTTTTCAAATGAGAATATTGAAGATTTGAATTATTTGGAAAGAAGCTTGAATTTTCTAGATATCTCATGGCATAGAACATTCTTCCTACACTCTGACAAGGTGAGCATTTCACACACACACACAGAGAAAATAAATTCTGATGCCCAGATGACGTGTATAGTGGAATGATGTGGAAGAAATGAAGAGTAAGGTGCACACACATACACACATATGCAAAACACTGAACTTTATAGTCAAAAATTTTTCTTTATACATTACTCACGTATGATCATGACATGGCAATCATCATTCATAATTCAATATCATCAACCATGAACATGATTAGTTGAAATGATGATGATGGCCATTCAAAAAAGTTTGATCGTGGTTGAAGTGTTTTGCTGAGGATATTGCCAAATTGAAGTAAGGAAAGAGGAAAAAAGGCAACAGAGAGATGGGCTAATGGAAATGGGTAAGCCTAAAGTCAAATCACTTGTATTCAGTGTGAAAATATTTTTTCCCTTCACTTTCCCTTGAGATTTTGATCCTTTTTTTCTTCTTCATCATCTTCTCTGTTCTCTTCTCTGCTGTAGACAGCATCATGAATAGAGTGAAAGATTGATCGAATCACTCCATTAGAATTGCTGTTGAATAAATGGAAGATGAAAGGCTTCCTGATTCGGTGAGCATGTGTATGTGTGTATATATGTATGCATGGAAGGTTTGAAGGATTGAATATCAAAGTTACCATGAATAGAATAGAGTCATTAATGAACATTTCATCGTCAACAATACAAGTTTGATGAATTGTGTGTGTTACCTTCTCTCTTCATCCCTACTTTGGGTATTTTTATTATTCTTTCATCCCAACAACTGATAGAAACATGATAGAATATATGTATTGAACAAAACATTCAAAAGATCTCTCCTCCAGATTACAACATACAAGCCTCACACACACACATTTTGCACCCAAGCTTTTTCAAATTGCCACCAAGAAATGTTATTACAAGCTTTTTTGATGGATGATTGAAAACTTTGAGAATAGGAATAAGTGTAGAAGAAGAAGTGAATGAAAAAATAAAACTGAAAAAGTAAAGAATATGTGTGTATTCATGAACACACACACACACACACATATTTGCATTTCAAGATCTTCAGATAAAATTGGCTTCTAGAAAAATCAATGAAAATAAAAATATGCAACTTTCTTCCTAGAATGATACATGAAACAGAAACACGATCGGAATAATTATTTGTGTAAAGTAAGATCGATAGTGTTTCGATGCATTTTCGGGGGCAAAATAAATTGTCAAAAATCAAGCTAATTTATAATTTTTCATATCTATGATCATGAAAAATGAATCAACTTTATCATACAGCTGCTTAGTATTTTATACAATTCTTTTTGACATTTGGCTCAATATTTCATCATAAAAAAAACAAGAAGCGAAAAAAAGCCCAACTCTGATAATAAAGAATAATGGACATACATACACACATAAAGCATTCACACTCATTCAGTGAAGGCGGTTTGATGGACTATTTTCGGTGATCAGCCAAGGAAATAATGAATTTTGTCTACTTTCCGTTTCCGCTTCCCTGAACAGTTGCTCAATTTTTCTTCTGCTCAATGATGTCGGCTCAGTTAATGAATCTGATGATAGCATTCAGAGAATAGATGCTCATATTGTATTGTGGAAATACAGAGGAAGAGAGACAGAAGTGGAGAGAGCAAGTGGAAAAAAATTGGATGCAGATTGTGTTAGGCGGGAAAAGGCTATCATACAAGATGAGAGAGAATTGAGAAAAGAATATTATCGGGTAAAGAGAAAGAGAGAGAGAAAATAAAAGGGATGATGTTGGCATTCCAAGGGAAAAAACTAAGATTGATGAATTCAGAAGTCCATAAGAGAGAGAGAGAGAGAGCATAGATGAGAGAAGAGAAGAAAAGATTGAGTGAAAAAGGCTAGATTCTTTATCAAGGATAGAGCATAGGAGAAGAAGAAGAAGAAGAAGAAAGAGAAGATGATAAGATGAGGAGAAAAAAAACACTAGAGAGAAAAAAAGGGCATCTCATAATATTTTAGAGCAAATTTTTTGACAAGCAAAACTGAAAAGAATTGCTTGAATACATCTTTCTTCCTGTCACAAGATAATTGATTATGAATGGCACCCTGCGTTCTGATTTATCTCCTCTCCTCCCACTGCCACCACCTCATCTTGAAGTAAAACCTCCTCTCAGTACATGTACACTTTTTCTGATTCTCTCTCCCCCTTTCTCCCTCGCATCTCATCTCTCAGCATCCTTTTTCATCTTTCCGCATCTTTTACTCCTCTAGCCTTCTCGGCCTCATTAATGTACCAATAAATTGCCGTGTGATCACTCATCTAGGGCTATATCGCGTGAGAGGGAGGAGAGACAGAAAGAGAAAGTGAGAAAGAAAAGATGAAAAAATTACTGACAAGAATAAGCAAAAGTGATTGTCAGAATAAGAGAAAGAGAGAGAGAAAGAAAGAAAGAAAGAGAGAGAGATGAGTTAATCAGAGGGAAGAGAAAGAAGAATCTCAAGAGCAAGTTTGGGAAAAATTATATGCACTAGAAAAATTTAGCAATGATGGAGAAATATGCAGATGAGGGCTTCTGGGTGCTAGGAGTGATGATGATGGTGATCATCGTCATGATGTAGACAAGTTGATGGGGAAGATGGTGATGAAGATAAAAGCTAAAAGATTCTCCATTCGGAATGACTGATTTCCTTTTCTTTTTGTTTTCGTCAATTTTTTTTCATTTCCATGTCCAAATGTTCACAAAGTGTAGACGAAAAAGTAATACACAGCATCATTTATCACAATCTTTTCCTTTATTCAACTGTAGAAGGAATAACGTAATTCTTTCTCATCAGTTTTCATGAATTCATTTTTTCTGCTCAATCCTGTGAATCATTATGTTTCATGCTCATAGCCCATCATGTTGAAACTCTATACCCAGCAAAAATTATCCTACTTCAAGCTTCAATCCAGCTGGTTTTGGCTAATTTTCAAAATTGGTAACCGATACTTGGAAGAATTTTCAACAATTGCTGATAATTTGAATCTTCTCGATTATCTTGTGAATAAAAAATGAATAACAATCGGAAGTTATCACTAATTTGCTTTCTGCTAGATTTGTTCAACAGTTGATTATCATTATTGTATGCGAGCAATAACAATAATGAGAGCAAAAACAAAAAAATCAAAAAAAGCTCTCGCTAGAATCAGCATGTCTAAGTTATTCAAATTTTGCCCACACAGAGCTGTCAACAGTGTGAGTAGAGGAAATGATCCTCAATGAATTTTGATTATTTCAAGTGATAAAATGGTAACAGAGGTACTAAAATCATCATTCGACTAGAGAATACACTCTCATATTTATCATTTATGATGATGATTTGTTACTATAATGAGAAACATTCTTTTTTTTGCGTTGCAAATATTTATATTGATGCTAGGTTATTATTTTTTCACTCCTCAGTGCTCTACCGGCAATCCGTGGAAAATGTTCGATTCTTATCATCATCACAGCAATGCTCACGATATTATTCCGTGTTGATATCAGTTCAACGATAGAGAGAGAGAGAGAGAGAGAGAGAGAGAGAGAGAGAGAGAGAGAGAGAGAGAAAGAATTAGCACTTCAAATTGCTATGTAGATGAGAATGAGAGTGAATAATGATCTTTGATCCAGATGATAGGATTCTGGTTGAGCTTATGAGTATCAGAATGCGTGTCTTTGTGTGCTTTGTAGATTTCAAGGACTCAATAATTAAGGCTCTATGGCTCATAACATTTTCTCAATTAAAAGTGAGCCCAAAAGGTAAACTCAAGGTGTGTATATTGCCAAACATTTGGCCAAATTTGCTTTGCTTGTGACTCAGAAGAAAGAAGAAGAGAGAGAGAGAAGATAAAAAATGATATAACAAGAAAAAGAGTTCAATTTAAATGTTGAGTTAATAAGAAGTGAAGTAATAAGAGTAAAAGTGAAATTATCTTCGCTTGGCAAGTGAAAGGTAAAAAGACATAAGTAAGTAAGTAAGTAAAACTTTTTTTAAAGGGAGAGAACTAGAAAAGTTTACTAATCACAAGGCATAGACAGACATACATAAACACAAACCCATTGCTAAGTCTATAATTAGAATAATTATGTACTATTTCCATTGGAATACTAAGTGTACATACCTACGTTTGATGGTGAAGTATAAGAGAGCAAAAAGGAACACAAGTAATGAGTGGACAGACACCATTAAGGCAGTGGAAAGAGAAGTGATGAAGCAAGTTACTACTACTATCTCGTTAAATTAGGCATCCTCAAGGCTCTAATATTTTGACACTTTCTTCAAAGTATAGGCAATGATGATGACACAAAATGAACACATACACAAGCGATTCTTTTTCTAGAAGTTTTAGAGAGAGCATTTTACTTTTCATCTTCTTTTCTTTTTGTTTCCTCTTTCCCCTCTCATTTCAGTGTAGCCATTCCCAGTGACAATAATATATGTGTGTTGATGCTAGGAAAAGTGTAGAAATGCTCAACCACTATGAATTATTGACTGGTAGGTATATACCTTAAAGAGTAAGTCAATAAACTTGTGTGTGTGTGTAAGTTAAATTCAGTTGTATAATTAGATGATAATCTTTGTGATTATAACACATTCAACTGACACCGAGAGTCCTCATGTTACTGTCAATTATAGACGTACACATGCACAAATGACTGAGTTATTTGGAAACTATCTAAGGAGATGTTGAAACCAAGGGAATTGGCCTCAAGGCAAAGTGGAGGGTAAAGTGGATGAATTCTCGGAATATTATCTCTATCTAAATGATAGATTGCTTATACGAGTTAATAGCGCCAATTTTTGACGATTTATTGATCATACATAAATGCAGTGTATTTGTGTGAAAAATTTGCCTGAATTATCATGCTTGAAGCTATCAGGATGTTTCTCAGGACAATCAAGCGATAACAATTTTACTTTACTCATACTTAAAAATCAAAAATTTAGAACAAAACGACAGAGACTGAAGCAATAACAGACATATCTGAAAATTTCAGCAGCTTTCGGCTCAAAATTGAGATAGATTATTTATCTGGACTCCTGTAAAAACCTTCCAATCCGTTTTGCTCGAAAGTTTTGACAATTTTTTCATAGTTTTCTACGAATCTATCGCTGAAAATTTTTTCCAATTCATCAACTCTTTCCCTGAAATGCACCGATGAACGATCAACTCTAGTCCGATCTGTTTCACTTATGAATATAAAACATTCAGCTAACGAAGCTCTTAGCAAACATTGTGGTCGTTTCAACTTTTTTTTACTACCTTTTCGTAAGAAAAAGTCAATCCAATCTTTTTCCTGCTCATCACCTCTCTCCTTGAGGGCTCGAATGTTTCGATCTTGTTCAACTTTTTCGTTGTCTTCAATTTCTTGTATTTGATTGTAAACATCACTGACCGTTAGTCTCTCTGTTTTCGGAGGCTGATCTGATCCAGATAATTGATCGTTCAGTTGAAAATTTTCCATAGGTTCACCGATATCATCAGATCCTTTTCTTTCAATCCAACGATTGGAATTAAGCTTCCTGATACACAAGTTTAGTGATGGTAATAGATCTTGGGAACTTTTTTTGGCCACAGAGCACAAATAATTAGACAGTATTCGTCTTTGATCAAGGAATACTGTCTGATTTTTAACTTTATCTAATGTTTCGACAAGAAATTTGAGAGGAACATTCTCACCATCATTCCATGGAGCATCATCAACTGGATCATAGTTATAATTAAACGGATCGTAGAGCATCACGAAAGTTGTTTTTTAACACTTTTTTTGGAACAATTAATGCGATTGATTGAAGAGTCATAAAATGCAATGATAAATGTGACCAATACATGGCTTTTATACGCTTTGATCAAGCTCTCAAAATTGTACACGAGGGTTTTTTTAAGAAATCATCATGACCAAAGTAGAAAAGTAAGAGAAGAAATATTCCTTCTTTTGGAAGAGACAGATTATCGTTGTAATCTTGACGAATTGGTGCAATTCGTTAATGATTCCACCCTCCTGAGAATTATCATGATTATTGACTGATTAAAATACTCTGGCAAACACCCAGCCCATACTCTGGCCAGCTGTTTGTCGTTTCGAGTCCTTCTGTATTTCCAAATATTGCCTCTGATAGATGAAACTGAATTCTTAACGGTGAAAAACAATTTTTTTCAAAACTCAACCATCAACGATGAAGGTCCCTGCTTATCATTTCTATCTGCTATTATGAGCCTAGTTAATCTAGTTGTGTAAAATCTTCACCGAGAAAATAGATATTATAGACAAAGAACATTGTTCAATTAACTTCTCCTTCATCTTAGCCTCGTTGAATCGATCATCTTTCCCCAGCTATCATGTATAAAGAAAATCTTGGAAGTGGTTAAATGCAATCCAAAACGAAACCAGAACGAGAATGAGTTTTCAATTTCAATTTGAACTCCAAGAAGAAGAATGCATGCTGAGAAAAAGATTCTGATCAGTTGAGTGGATTGATATTTATACATCATACATTCATCACTCGAAATGCCATTGATCGACGCTTACCGATGATCTTTTCCTGGATCAAGAGCAATGAAAGAGAAAGAGAAAGAGAGAGAGAAACTGAAAATGAGAACATGAAAGATGACAAATGAGTGATGAAAAGCGATAAAAGTGATGTGAGGAAGAGAGAGAGAGAGAGAGAGAGAAGATATACTGCTGGTAAGTTTGATTTGTTGGACGATGGTGAAAATTTTCCTGGAATACAGGTTAATGGGACTTACTTTTGACACTAAAGAATATCATTTTTGATACTTTAAGATGATAGCATTTCAATCTTTCGTTTTTTTCTGCTTGAGCTTCTTCTTCTCAATTTCAGCATCCCATAAACCATATCATCTTTTTTATCTTTTTTCCGCTTCTTTTTACACATGATATATGAGTATGAACTAAGGAAGAAAATTAATTAAAAGTTGCATCATGAAAATCTTGATGATATTGATTTTCATTCTCATCATTCATTCAAACAGCATATATCATCATTCTTCGCTCTCCATCTGTAACTGACTTCACTTGGTAATCCAATTATGATTAGCATGCTGAGCTAATTGCAATCTTGAAATTCAATTTTCAAAATTTTCACTTTTTATCAAAATTTTTCATCTTCATTTGTTTATTTGATTGATTTTGATCTATCTTAAATTAATTTACAACGCAAATAGAATCCCCAATTTCTTGGTTTATCATGAATCGCACGCAATAAGGATAAAATCTTTAAATTTTCATTTGTTTTGTTGGTGGAATACTTATTTTTTTCTTCCCTCTTTTCTGGTAGAGTGAAAAATTTTCAACTCTCTCACATGCCACTGATTGCCAAACGGTATGAACATTAATCAAATTTAATTCACTTTTCGCAATGGATCATGGCCTTTTCAGTCAGTATTAACTGAATTGTTTATGTACCTTAAAAAGGCATACTTTAAACAATGTAGCAATTTTAAATGGCCCAGAGCGTAACTCTATTTGCATGAAGTTAATTGGATTCTTGATACTGTACCCAAAATTCTTCATACACACATTGTTGAATCCCAGGATTTATCATGTAAACCAATTGCAATTATTCCATTATTATACTGATTGTAACTTCCTAACTTTGGAATATCTGGTAGAAGTCTTGCTGATTTTTTGATGATTCTCCAGAATAGAGTAATCCTCATCAACTGAGGAGGATTTTTGAAGAGCAAATGAATGAGGCTGCCATTCAAATTTATTCTTCACTAGAGGCTAAAAATTTTGAATGTGAGAATTTATCGATATTGTTAAGCCTTGGAATAATTAGATATCTGCTCTATGCTTTTTTAGTTTCGCAAATTTGATGGCTTTGTGATTGAAAATAAAATATAGATTATCGAATCGATCAGATTGAGTTAATCGTTTTTATTGGACAATATATTTCAACTCAGATATCGTGACTTTTTATATTTCTTTAGGTTTTTGTCATCAAGTTATCAGGTAATAGACAATTTCAAAGCCTCCCCATGATGAACAATCAAATGTAACATGACACTGGAGCACCCAAAAGTACCTGAAAGTTTCTCTTGACACGATAAAATGTTATAAAATTCATGAAATAATTCAATATTTATGACTCTCGTGCAGCTTCACTTATTTTTTGAGATAATGTCAAGTATATACACAAGAGTCGAGTGAATATAATCACTACTATCAAGAGTATACAATTGTTCAGAAGGGTATTCAGTAACAACAGTTACTTTTTTTGAGTTGTCAAAATGCTACCTTCTTATTTTTGTGGATTAAATATCTTGCGATTTTCAGCTCTTATGGCCATAATCATTATCCTGTTTCAAAGTATTTTGTTTCAAAATATCTGTTTGGATTAAGCATATGATCATAACATATGAATGAATCAATGGAACCAAGTTCCGTTGATGATATTGAAAACTGCAGGGCGATGAACACACTGGATTAATGATTCAATCAAATCGATTTCAATTGGGAAAAATTTTCTCAAAAACATCAAATACAATTGCTGATCATTGATCCGATGATTTTTTGATTCCAAAAATGTTTAAAATATGATCTATCATGTATAAGTTGTTTTTTTCATTTCATCATCCCACCAATCATAGGAAAAATTATCACTTTTAAAGTCAACAATCTGATTATACAATGTGTTCGGCCTCGGCGTTTAATGAACTTTATCATTGAGTCATCCATTCGTTCCACACACACACACACACACACACACACACAATGATATTCACAAAGTACCGTTAGTAAAGCTCCTAGTGAATTACTTGCTTGTATGTGTATAAAGAGGAAAGTCTAACTAAATAATGATGAAAGCGTGTAAAAAATTAATAAACCAGAACAATGTCTAAAAAGGCATTAAAACACGCGTGAAAGTGATATATAAACACACACACACACTCACACGCACACGACAATATACAAGTTGAATTAGTTTTTGGTATCATCAGTATTATCATCATTATATATATAGAGTGTCGCCTTGATGATGTCGGTGAACAGAATATTGTATGAGAAGCATGTAATTCTTCAGCTTTTGCAGGAAAGAGTCTTCCATTCAAGGCATATTCCAACACACACACATACAGACAATGTTATTACACCATACACAGTCCATAAGCATGAGAAAACTCACTCTATCGATCTCATGGGCACTGGTTGAGAGATGGAAAGAGAGTAGAAGAGAAAGTGAATGAATGAATAAATGAATGAATGAATAGGCGAGAGAAGAGAGCGTAATTTGTAAAACAGAACAAATGGATAAGAGAGAGAGAGAGAGAGAGAGAGAGAAAAGGGCCATGCTTGAAAAATATGTCTCTAAAATAGAAAGAATACCGATCACATCAGATCGAGTGAGATGAGCGAATAAAGGTCTTCATCTACCACCATAATCGCATCAATTTGTCATCCTAATGAACACGGCATGCCTAGTTTTGTGTTCATCCCTTTTCTATGGGGAATTACTACTAAGCTACGCACACACACACACACACACACACAAGCTCATTTATCTACTCCCTCATCAAATGCTATTCAATGTGGAAAAGATGTGGACCATTCCCAAATTCTGGTTCCTATCTTTCTTTCTCTCTTCCTTTCCTTCTGTCATGTCCATTTGCAACCAAAGCAATGAGAATGTGATTTGTTTTTGGGTTTTCTATTTCTCTCTCTCTCTCTCTCTCTCTCTCTCTCTCTCTCTCTCTCTCTCTCTCTCTCTCTCTCTCTCTCTTCGTATGCTCAACACATTTCTATTTCTTCGTGTGTATAAGTGGGAGAGAGAAAGCATGAAGCCCAAGTTTGAGCCCAAAAAGCATACACATACATACACAGAGAAAGAAAGAAAGAGAGAGAGCAAAAGAGAAAGAGACTGATCACCCCAATGATGATGAATCGGCTCCTGAAACTCGCCCATCATCATCGATCATTTTTTGGACGATCGGCAAAGATCACTTTTACATGTATTTGAGAGCGAGAGAATGAGTGGCTGCATTCACCAAGCGAATTAGCTTGTCATCATTCATGTTACTCTGTCTGAAAGAGAGAGACCAACAAATCGTGAGCAAGCATTCATCGAGTCCAGTCCGGTGATCGCTCTTCAGGCCATTTCAAGCGCACTTATCACACCAGAGAGAGAGAGAGAGAGAGAGAGCCGAAAGAGAGAGACTAGAGAGAGAGAGAGAGAGAGCGAATCGGATTTTAGCCCAGAGGCCAAAGTGAACTGAATTGGCTTCGATTGAGATTTGATCGAGCTTATAGTATGGCAACAAAATAGCCTTAAGGCCAAAATCAGCCAATCCATCGTGTTTATCTGACAGAATCGGAAACATGGATACTGGTCAGGTTTCCTTCATCACAATGGAAAGAAGAGAAAGAGAGAGAGAGAAGGAATCCAATAGACGTGAACAGTGTTCACTCATAAATTTACAAATTCATTCCTCTATTGACACCAAACCAATTCATCTTCATAATCTTATTTTTTCCCAAAAGAAAAAGAGAGCAAACTTTTTTTTTCGTCAGAATAATCTTCTACACACTGATTGTTGTCGAACCAAGTGAAGTTTACAGATTTTTGCTTTCTCTATATATTTTGCTCATTGATGCTGGTAGGCGTGAGAAAGCTGAAGATATCAGAAGAGTATTCTCTTCAATACACATTTTTACTCTCAGACTAACCATGATCGAAGTAGATAAATTGGTTCATACAAGTATGAAAGCATCTATTTGAACGCAACCAATTTCAATTTTGATTACATCTCTCTGTGATCTTTTCCTTCTCTTGAGTTATGAGTGAGAGGAAATAGGGATAACGCGAAAGAAAGAGAGAGAGAGAGAGAGAAAAAAAAAACCTTCAAGTACTCATCATCGTTTGTTCGAAAAATTTTTCAAGGCATTCCATGCTCATTTCGAAGCTTATTCATGTGAAACCAAGCGAATGACAGCAGAGAAAGCTCACGTTAAGTCATCACTTTGAAACGGAAATATAAGTCGAAATCATGATAAGTGAGAAGAGAGAGAGAGAGAGAGAGAGAGAGAGAGAGAGAGAGAGAAAGGAAACAGCAACACAAAGTAAATCTTGTGTTTTTGAGTTGCTTGAAAAACGATATTCTCTCTTGTCTTGTATCTCGTAAAGTGATTAAATGTCAAGAATAGAAGCATTTTGTCTAGAGAAAAGAGAGGGAAAAGGGGGCCTTTTTCAATCCTAGGCCCATGGAAGAGCTGACCAGAGAGAGAGGTGATGAGAGGTGATACTCTTTTTCCTATGTTCAAGTTGATACTTGACTTGTAACAGGATGACAAGCATAGAATATATGTGTGTGTAAGCAAAACTTGCGAGGTGGACAAGTCAGAACTTTTAAGCGTGATTGGTTCATCCTTTGTGTGTCACTTTTGAGAGGGTAGAGATGAAAGGAGCCAAGGGGGAGGAGGAGGATGAAGAGAGTGGAAAAGGAAACTGATTGACAGGCCACTTTTGGCCCCTCTCACTGTATGGCCCACTTTTGGGCAGCGCATCATGTTGTACACTTTTTGCAAATCTTAACAAGCCGAAACGGTAACGTTTTGAACATGAAATCGAAAATATCTATACTAAAAACAAGACATACACTCACACACATCACACACAATCGGAATAATCGCTGGGCAAACACATACAGCTAACCCATTATTATGGGCTATTTCATCTCTCTCTTCCTTTTTATCTTACTCTTTTCATGAGGGCCGAATTTCGAGACTCTATCGACAGTCTCTCTCTCTCTCTCTCTCTCTCTCTCTCTCTCTCTCTCTCTCTCTCTCTCTCTCTCTCTCTCTCTCTATCCTTTGAAAGTGATGAGAGAATAGAGCACGAATACATAGCTATTGAATACATGTTATCGTGTTACTGATGATGCGGTTTGAAGAGTTGAGGGAGAGAAGAAGAAGATTTGTGATAAAATATGATGTTCATTTGAAGCCACAAAAAGTGGGAGGAAAGAGGATGCTCTGCTCAGTGGAACATTCTTTTTTTACTTCACATTGAGAATATATACAGTCTTCTCTTGGATAAGAAATGATCTTCTCTAACAAGTGGCCTCACTTGATGTGATGATTGGCATTCTGAGAGCTCATCGTGATTGAAGATGATAACTTCTCTCTTGTCTTCTTTTCTTCTCTCTTTTCAACTTCACTTCACTTCTTCTTTTAAGTGAGTGGATGTACATGTATGTATATATGTATTCAATTCTTGAGATGTTGATGATGATGGAGAACTAAACGATAGAATATGACATGAATGGCATGATGGCTATTGTTGAGAATTCAAGATCAAGGTGAGTATACATACGGTGAAAGTTCTCGCGCGCGTTTTTATTCCCTTTCTCAATCTTCCAATCGAGAATAGACCAAGTTTACAATTTTATTGATCTTTGAACATAAAATTAGATGTATAAATATATGGATGAGTTTGTTTTGGAAGTTTTCAGGCATTTTCTTTTCCATGCGATTCTTTTATCCGAGCAAGATAGAGCATACTTTCTGATAACATAATGTTGTTCCAGTTATTTTGATTGTCAGCATTCTGAGCACAAAAGTTAGAGAGTACATGAAACGATTGAAAAATTGAATTTGATTTGTGCTCATAAAAGAAACAAGAAAATCTTGCCTGAAATGTAAGATGATGGCAAAGATGAAGAGTACAAAAAAAGAAGGAATGAAAGTTTTCTCACCCAAGGTATCAACCTCATTTTGATGTGAAACATGGAACCCAGCATCCCCTATAGTTTCCAGGGGAAAGATTTCAATAGGTATATTGTGTATAAAATAAAATGAAGGCAAACAATCATCCAATCTCATGTTTTTCTTCTCATCCTTCTGTCATCCACACACACACACACAAATAGACTTTTGCCTGTTAATATACTAGCCAAAGTGAGTGAGAGAGAGAGAGAGAGAAAGAATCTTCTGAACATTCTCGCATGGCAGAATTTAGGGAAGGAAAAAAGTGAGTATGTCTATGTGTTCAGATGGAAGAGAAAGAAAGAGAAAAATCGGTGGAAATATATCATCTTGAGAGTAGCCATTTATCACTGTTTGTCAGCTTCTTTCAACAAGATACCTATCATCATCGTCTGTTGAGTTGCCAATGCTAAAAACAGAGGAAACAGAGAGAGAGAGAGAGAGAGAGAGAGAGAGAGAGAGAGAGAGAGAGAGAGAGAGAGAGAGAGTAGAAAAAAGTAAAAGTGACAAGACATAGGAAAATGCAATGAAGGATCGAGAAGATGGATTGAAAAAAGCGAATAGAGAATAAGAAACAATCAACCTTCTCACTTTATTCTCGTTTATCAACATTTCTTTTTTTTTCTTCCTCTCTTACTTCTTCTTCTTCTTAGTGTTTTGAGTAGTAGAAAATGCTACTACCAATAATATATGTAGTATGGAAGAGACAGAAAAAACTTTTCTCCTTTTTCCTCAAATAAAATGATACATTCTAATGGCACACGCATCCACATGAAATATGCACACACTGCTAATATCTACTGGAAAAAGAGTATCAAAATTGGAATCACACGCGTGAGTTTTTTCCGAGAGCTTTCACAATCCCATGAATTTGAAACTTTTCTTTCCTCGCACGATAAGAAGTATTCTCTTTTACACACAGAATACACATGATAATATATAAGGTGAGAAAAGGAAAGCAAATTCGGTTGGAAAATTGAGTGGATTGAAGTGAAGGAATAAGAAAGAAGTAGAAAAGCATGACACAATAGATTGTCAAGCTTACCAGGCATGTGTGTAAGTAACAAACTGTCTTGTGTGTTTGTATTCCCCAAAAATTCATGTTATGTATGTACATTTTTGCTTCAAGTGATCTTGCCTAAGTGACATCCACAGTCTACAGTATGTATGTGAAGGGAATAAGGAAGAAGATAGCAAATCTCTTTCGCTCTCTCTCTCTCTGTTGATGATGTCGACCAAAAATAAAGTGAACAAGTTTCAGTTTGAGAACATGATGTGAGAAAAGAATATCCTGTATTCCTTAGTATATATAACGATGAGTATGTTAGGATCAAGAGTGAGAGGTAAAGAGAGAGAGAGAGAGAGAGAGAGAGAGAGAGAGAGAGAGAGAGAGAGAGAGAGAGAGAGAGAGGAAAAAAGATGAAGTAGAGCAAGATGTACGACTGAGGAATAAGCAAACAAGTGAGATAAAATAGATAGATAGATAAAGTTGAGAAAACCCTTTCCGCTCAAATAAGGTTTCCCGGGTTTGTCTATTTGTGTATATGTATGGATAATCAAATTGCTTGTGGGCACGATATGTACACCTTAGACGTGGGTCTGTTTGTGTCATCTTTTGTGTGTATGTGTGTGTGTGTGTACATCTTGATGGAGGGAACAAGGAACAAATAAGAAGAAAAATATGTACATTTATCTGTGTGTGTGTATATTGTTGATGCTTTCTCATTTTAAACTTGTGTGCCTTGAGAAATAAAATGCTCCAGGAGTAAATACAACCAAATTTTAACCTTAACGAATCATGCTCAAAAAACATGTCATATTTTTGTGATATGATGCTCATCTTCAATCATGCGGATGAATAAATTATTTACATTATTTTTTTCTTTCCCGCTTTTATTTAATCAAATTGATATGTTTTCCGTTCTCTCTCTCTTACGTGAAAATTTTAGAAATATCGATTGACTGGTGTCAAATGTGACCACAAGCTAAAATATCGAGAAAGAGAGAGAATTCCCGCTCTTCTGAAATCTATTCTCAACTATATTGATCATACCAGTAGACGTCAGGCGTCAGTAAGTGATAAAAACCGCAAACATCTAAATACTGAAGTCAACAGTTGGATCACTTGCATCCTGAATTCATGTCATGTTGAGTGGAAAACATGAGAAACGAAATCGAAAATCCGAGCAAATAACATACATGAAGGCAAATATATTGGCACTGTTTGTCAGTCTATCTGCTACCTCCTCTACTCTCATGTTGCTCCCAAAAAATTTGAGTCTCAAAAAAGAGATATACAACAGACTATTCAAAAACTGAAAATTGGTCCGACCTTACATACAGAGAGGTTAGGCCACTTTTTGGGGGCTTTTTTTCGCTCTATTGGAAAGAGGAACCTTTCATCAGTCCTACACACAGGAACCGCCTTCCCTTTGGCCCAGTACAAGCTGGCAAACAGTGTTGAGAGAACATGGATGGCAGGAATACATGGTTGTATTAGAAATAGTGGTGAATGTTGATCAGCATGCTGAACCAGATCAGTGCCAATAGTAAGCGTACGCTGATGGAAAGTGATCAACAGTGGGAACATATGACCTGTAAGTACATGAAAGATAGACTGTCCCGAGTAATAGTAGCTGCTGTTGGCCTCCGTCAAGACTTGCTGCTATCACTTTTGACATTTGACATGAGAAGAGAGAGAGAGAGAGAGACTGTTACTGGAGAGAGAATACGTATGTGTGTATATATTTGATGGAGAAGTGGCCTGAAGATCGGCAAAACTGAGAGAGAGAGGAAAATCATCATCGCTCACTCCACTCACACACGCAGTCAGGCCAAAAAGCCGTCTCTCTCTCACAGCAGGTACAAGAGATGGTCAAAAAGTGAAAGCTGCTGAGAGAGAGAGAGAGAGAGAGAGAGAGAGAGAGAGAGAGAGAGAGAGAGAGAGAGAGAGAGAGAGAGAGAGAGAGAG
>QZCP01000002.1:57615-148778 GCA_003956705.1 Brevipalpus yothersi | reverse complement strand
AAATTTAATCTATATTCCAATTTGCATACCCTTTTTATGATAAAGTCCATAAAATATTAGTAATTTATGTGACAATATACATAATATGTACTAACTAAGTATGAAGATCGTTAAGTTTGAGTTATTGCTAAGTGGCAGAGATTTGTAATATTTTGGTTTGTATCGTTCAAGATTCATTTTGGAGGAAAAATTTTGGCGACTTATCCATAGAATCGGTTTTACACAGAATTTCAAATTCTCCATGAACTAAGCTAACAAGCTTCGATTAGTCCATATTCTACTGGAATTGATTCTTCTCTATTAAGACTGCCTCTGTACCTGCCAAATTGGTGTTGATTGGTATCATTTCAATTTTTACAGATGTAAAATTTCGTAACTCTCTCTTTCTTTCTTTGAGAATAATTTCATCTATCACAAAATGAAATCCTGAAACACAAAACCCTAAAGCATCTGAAGCTTTGAATTTTGTTACCGCTTATTACGCTTGTAATTCATAATGGAGTCAAGAGGCTAAAAGTATGAAGAAATCTTTAGATTGTCAAGAAAATGAAGAAAATCCAACAATTTCAATTATGAATCTATCCAAGTAGTTCAGATATATTCTCGAATCGAAGGTAGGGCAATAGAATTGTCAACTTCTTAGCCAGTTTTGTGAACACCACTTGGGAATAGTGAATGATCATCAATGTTTTGCTTAAGCAAAAAAGAATTCTTTTTTTAAAGGCAATTGAAAAATTCTCTAATTTGTTCCCATTTATTATTTGTGGAAACATTTGGTAAAAATTTTGAACATTTAAATTCTTCCTGAATCACGATCTCTGATTGTTGAAGGGGCAGAAAAGAAATGAATGGCGAATCACGATGGATGACAGTGATTTGACAATTGGATGTGAAGAAGAATAGAATAACAGAGTATTTTTCTTACTTCTGGTGACATGGCAACAGGATCCAAAGTCACTGGAATTCTGTGCTCGATTTCTAGGGAAAAATTTGAATAGAACGCAAAGTTATCCACTATTCCGTATTGATGTCTACATAGCTATCAGTCTCTCGTGTGTGTATACCATACAAATTATAGTTCATAAAAAGCAAACCATATTGAAGAAGGTGAGTATTTTGAGTATCTAAGTAGCCTTCTCGATGATGAACTATACATGTAGACACAATGAATTGGTGGGTTGACATGCAATGTGATTCGGCTTATTTCGACCGCACTTGTATGGAGCCTTATCACCTCAGGAGGGAACTCTATTTTGAAAGAATACACTTTATACAGTATTCCTCGAGTATGAAAGCTCACTTCAATAATCCTTGGGACCTTTTGACGTCTAGTCTATCCAGTTGGGTCCTCTTTGATCTTTGAATTTCAACATACATACACCACATGAGAGGACCCTTTGATGAGAAGTGACTTCTGTTCCATACTAGACCATTATTTTGTCGTCACCTTAGCTACTAGATCTCTCTCTCTCTCTCTTTCTCTCTCTCTCTCCTTCTCTCTCTCTCTCTTTCTTTCTTTCTTTCTCTCTTTTTATTCTTCACCATCTCACTATCGACACTATAATCGGGCAAATAATTGTCCCGATATATAGCTTAGACTATTGTTACTCTCTCTTTAGGTACAATATTGTTGAGAAGAAATTTTTATTCCCCTCTCTTTCTATCCTAGGCTCTATTCTCCTTTTGATGCCCAAATTCACACGGTATAGCACTTTCGCGCCTCTACATTAAGAAATATATACGTTCCCCGCTTCTCTTTGGTGGCCTACCGGGCGACACAAGGTGCCAATAGTAGAAATAACTACTGGCTTATGTTACCCGTTGGTGTCCCATTATTGAACATGTACATACACATATGTACACAGGGTATTGATGAGATGGAAAGATTTTCTCTTCTTTCCTCTCTTTCTCTCTCTCACCTTTTACACTATTCAAGAGAGAGATTGTTGTCAAAATCTTGAAAGCTCAAGTATGAACTGTGAAAAGCGATCATCACAATGCAAATCAACAGCAGACTGTTGATGTCGAGCTTACATATAGAAAGCTTGTCTCGATTCTTTTTCCAGTCAGTTGAATGTTGAAGTGTTGTTCCAATGTCGCTTCATGGACATGAATATAGATTGTACATATACAGACACACATAGGGACACAAAAGAGGTGGCCAAACCATTTTAGCCATAGGACATAGAGGTTGAGAGACAGAGAGAGGCCAAGAGAAAGAAAATCGACGCCAATCGGGAGGACTTTTACGGGGTATGGACATTTCAATTGGAGTAACATGGGGTGGAAAAGGACAAAACAAAATGGTGAAAGTGATCAAAGGAACCCAGAGATTTGATCGACCAGAAGTGGTTCCTCATTTTTAAATCGAATTGATGCGTGTTGATGTCACTTAGTGTCAACATTTTGTACAGACCGGAGATTGACTGTCGAAGTTTGAAGTGTCACTCGAATCAAGCCATTGATTTGATCCTTTGAGGAAAAGGGAAGATAGCAGAGAGAGAGAGAGAGAGAGAGAGAGAGAGAGAGAGAGAGAGAGAGAGAGAGAGAGAGAGAGAGAGAGAGAGAGAGATGTGATGTGATGGAGGACAGAGATTTGGGAATAATTTAAAGCTCTAATATTGTTCTCATAGAACACATATACACACACACATGAACACTTTATCCACCGCAAAGCGATATGTTCTAGAGTGACTTTTATCATCAGTAAATGACATATGTACACATGATATCAATGTGAAGCTACATGTCGACGGGTCAGCATGACAAGAGGAGGGTTTCGATTTGAAAATTTGAATGACATGTGTCCAATGATAGAGATCAATCACACACAAACACACATCAAGCCATTTGATCGGAGGACTTTCAGTTCAATGGTTACAAAAGAGATTCGATTTGAGTGGAAGTTTTTTTCAAGATCATCTTGTATTGAGATGGATTGTCATTCATTGGTCTGTGAGAACATTTGACAATCGAAAAAGTGACCGTGTTTTTGAAGTAATAATTTTTTGTTCTACACATGAGTTCCATCAAATTTGAGAGAAATCCTTCGTGGTATTGTATTATGAGATTGACTTTCATTGAATTTCATCTCGATATAACATTCATATCTGGACTGTAGGAATTCATTGAGTATTCATTGAGAAAAATCGAAGATAAATTCGCAAAATTTTTGCTGCCAAACAAGCTTAAATCATATTCTCGAATATTTGCTTAGTAACTGTACATTTGAACAAATCGGAAAGATTTAATATCGAGTAACAAATAGCGTTACAACATTAGAACACATTAAAACACAAGAGATTAACTTCACTCACTCTTGTGGTTACATCAATTCATGTTACTTCCTGTCAATCAGTTATTCTCATTATAACTTCCACACCCTATCCAAACAGTATACAACCGGAATGAATTTTGGAACCGAAATTCTCTACCATCATGTCTTGACACGCAAGATTGTGAAAAAAAGCTTGAAATATGGTAATCATTGTCAAATATTGATCCATTTAATCAAAGAATTTGCTTCAATATACAAATTTATGCATACACACACACAAACTGTATTCTTGCCTTCTAATCACACAGCAACAACATGGAAGCTGTAGATACATACATGTATGCCTCTGGGCTGTGTATGAGAAAAGCCGACAAATACACACAGATCCATACAGATCCATACAGAGAGGAAGACCTTCCATAAGGCCATTGTGAATTGTCCAAGTCTATCTCTGTGTGTGTGTGTATGTGCGCCTTTTTCGCAATGATAGTGTGTGGAGATTAAATGGCACACTAATATAATCGCCATCACCAACTTGATTTAGTGGTACAACCATTGATGTCAACTAGAAATGGCCCGTTTAGCTTGGCCATAAACTTCCTTTCTCATCCATTCGAATTGTGTGTATCTGTATGTGTATATGTGAGAGGAACCCAAAAGTATGTGTATGTGTGTTCCCGAATAGCCAACGGAACTAGTCGAGACACCTTATAACGGTTTATGTGTGTCCATGGTGTATGTGTGTGTATGGCTGTGTGTCCAAAAATCTTCCGGATGGAAGAGAAGATAAAAGAGAGAGGAAAGAGAAGAGAAAGAGACCAGATGATGGACCATGATATGTGAACATTCACTTTTGGGCGGGATGTCCATGCAAATCATGATAAAGTGAATGTGTATGATAATGATATGAATAAAGAGATCATAAATCATCAAGTCAAATCGAATGTGTACAAGAGAGGATTAAAGTGTCTTTTGTGTGTGTGTGTGTATTTTTATACATTATAACGAGAATGTTGCTCAGTATAATATTAAATCGATTTTCATTTGAAAATTATCTTGCACTACTAAATATCATATCACATTTGCATACATTGTAAACTTATTTCAATTTTTTAGCCCAAAACAGGAACATCAAAATCAATCATTTGGACACTAAAAATAATCAGCTAAATGTTGAGATAATTTTGGTGTACTTTTATGATTAATGATTAAAATTAGATCATTTAAAATGTGGATATTTTGAATGCATTTAAATGATTTTTTTACGTTTTGTTGCTGATTTTTCATGTTTAGGAAAATGATGATATCTTATTCAAATAATTAGCTACATTTTAATTTTAATTAGAATAACAGAGATGATGATGATCCATGTACATGTACACTTCTCTGTATTAGGTAGAGATATTAGTGAATGAATTAGAACAAATAAACTTCATCAAAGGATTAGAAATGATGTGAATGAATGGGAAGGTTAAATTCAGAAAACCTGTGGCTATTACTGATTATTCGATCAACAAGATTTATTAACTATTTTGACTATTTCGATAAGTGTAAGAACATTCATTACGAGCGTAAAACAAATGAGTTATAAATTTACATTAATCACACCTTGAACGTATCAAAATATGGCTAAAATTCATGAAGAGTAACCCCTTCATCATTTGGGAATTCATCTACATCTGCATCTCTAATTACTGTTGGACCACTGATTATCAATGAGAAAGAGAGAGAGATATAAAAGTTGTAGGCTTTTATAAATTGACTTCAAAAGTGGCTAATTTATGCATCAAAGACGAATAATTATCTGAGTAAGAATGAATGATCAAAATTTTCGTGTCAACGCTCCTCCTTTGAGGCGATGATAAAAGTCCATAACTATTACCACTTCATGAAATGAGTTTGATGAGCATGGACCATAGAAAAAAAGGGTAAAATAAGATAACTCCTGAACACGAAATGGCTTCAAACTTTTCTCTCTCTCTCTCTCTCTCTCTCTCTCTCTCTCTCTCTCTCTCTCTCTCTCTCTCTTCTCACTCCGATAGTAATCAGAATGAGAAGAGAGAATGTCCAGTAATTGGATTCACCTGAATAACATAAAGAATCAGTGAGGGCAAATTGTGGACATGAGAGAAAGAATAGATTATACTCACCAAAGGAAATTGTGGCTAAACTGTTTCACCATTTTTCTATTCTCAGGAAATACAAGCATGAAAATAATGATAACAGGGAGAGAGGGACAGTTTGGCATTTGTTATTCCAGGAATAGTGGAGAGAAAAATTCGTGCCCAGGAAGTGGATACTTTATACTTTTGATCATATTCACAGAGAAAGAGAGAAAGACAGAAAGAGAGAGAGAGAGAGAGAGAGAGAGAGAGAGAGAGAGAGAGAGAGAAATGCTTACTATGCAAATGATTCGGTGGTTTCGCCCGTTAATTGTGAATAACTAATCATGATTAGTCTCTCTCTCTCTTTCTCTCTCTCTTTCTCTGGTATTCATGTCCACTTTTCTCTCTCTCTCTCTCACCCAAACTTTGAGGATTAAAAGCGAAAATAAACGATGCAACTGGAAAAGCTTCCATAAGGATGAATGAAATGTAGCCTCAAATTAAGTCATTATATGTAAATGGCTTGTGGGCTGTCCATTCGAGTCCATTACATTGATTAACATGGATAGTAAAAATTTTGCATTTTTACTGGGCTTCCTCACAAATAGTGTTCACTTTTTCGAGCCATGAGAACTGAATGTCCTCTAGTCATCCAGCTAAATGGTAAGAGAGAGAGAGAGAGAGGGAAAGAATGATGGACCCATTCAGCTCATATTCAATCCCATCTTGGCCTCTTGTAGCCTCTCATAGCCGCCTCCGCACGCTTCAGTGTAAGTCATCAGCATGATAGTGAATGTAAATGTATATATATCATTAGCAGAATGCTAGTGAGAACAAATTTTGTTCGATAAATTAGCATATTATGTGGCATTATGTTTGATGTCTTCATCAGTTTTCCGATCTTTTTTCCTCTCACACTCATAATAATTAGATCTATCTGAAGCTATCAAAATGGTGACACTTGTAAAGACATTCAATTTCTCTTGCCTCTCACCAAAACTTTCATCATTATTATTACGATTAGTTGAGTGGAAAAGTTTCCACCGTACACATTCAATCATGTGGAGAGAGGTTTGTAGAATTTCGGCGATTTTTAGAAAGACTCAAAGCATGCGAAATTGGTTTAACTGAAATTCTTGATGCTCTAGGTACAACAAATCAACAGAATCTGGAATACACTCTCGGTTGCAAATTCTTATGATAAAATGGTGAACAAGATTTCTAGGAGTGTAAAATTTGTGAGAAGGACAGGAAAATTGGACAGAAACAAATGATTTGCAGACATTGAAAAGCCAATCGAATGGGCCAACTTTTGAAAAGTTGCCATAGTGGGCCAGAGCCAGAGAAAGCGAGAAAGATATTTAAACACGAGTCTATGTGAAAGGTTCACACACACATAGAAAGAGAGAGAGAGGGGGGGCATACACATAAGGATTGGCAGAATAAATACATGGCAGCCAAAGCTTTCACGAATCTGTTAACTACGAGCCATTATTCGGGGGGCAACATGTCTTCAATCTTTGTCATCCGAAATTCTCAATGGGGATCGGTCATTAATCTTCTTCCTCTTCTTCTCTTTTAGCTGTCCTCTTTCTTCTTAGTTCTTCATCTCCATCTTCTTCACCGTTCGTCTACCTCTACTTTGATGGGAAGAGGGAGAGAGAGAGAGACTGGAAGAAGAATGCGAAGAAAGATCAGTGATAAAAGATGCTTGCCTCAGTTCCATGAGGAGTATGAAGAGTGATGATCTGCGTCACAACACTTTAAACTGCTTCTGATCACTTTTCTTTTTCTGGTCCCAAGTGAAGTCTCTCTCTCTCTCTCTCTCTCTCTCTCTCTCTCTCTCTCTTTCTTTCTTTCTTTCTTTCTTCTGAAATGTCTATGGTATAAGACAAGCCAGCCAGTCAATTTTGGGCAAAGCATGAGAGATGATGATCCACATACACATACACAGCTGAGGGCGAGAAAAGGCCATCAGGGGGCTGGATGAATGATTAGTAGAAGATGGAAAGCTTTTACACTCATTCATCTCTCTCCCTCTTTCTCATTCTTTCCCTTCTTCTTCTTCTTCTCAATAGGCCAGTTCTAGCAACTAAGCCAATCGACTGACCGATTGGGTACAACCATTCATGGGCTATGGTCCAATTTGACATGAACAGCTTAGTAGATGTACCAGTGAGAGTGTTGGGCTCAAAGTTCGATGGTTCAGTGTTGAATGAGCAAGCAATAATGTGAAAAATTTTCCGTTCAGAGATGTGAAAGTATTTGCAACAAATTTTCACACAGATCAATTCAATTCATTTCGTTCGAAGCTGTGAGAGTAGAGAAAATTTTTGAATGTCCATTTGTGGACACTCAATTATTGACCTTTTCAATCGAATCACACAAGCGTGCCAATGATCGAGAGGTTTGGACACAAAACGGCCATAGATAACTGTACATACAAGAGGAAGCTTTTATCAGCTGATTTGGAGGCCACTTTAATTTTTCACCTTTCTTGATGGTCCATTGAAATTGGATTCCAGCAGTATTCAAGGCGGAATTCGGGAGAATCGTGAATTTGTTAATGCCAAAAAAGCTTTAAATTTATAATCATGAATATTAAGTGGCTGTCCAATCATCTCATGCAAATGTTAAGCCTCTCAATTGTTTGAGGTACTCTTTTACTGGTCTCAATTTTTCGGAGGCCAGTCTAATCTGACTGGCTTGGAAGAATTTCTTCATGTTCACCATAAAAAGAAGAGAGAGAGAGAGAGAGAGAGAGAGAGAGAAGCCTTCTGTATTGAGAATAAAATTCAGATTCTCTCTCACCAGATTATCAAAGTTAATCTGCGTACAGCATTTGGCTTAGCATGTTCACACTTTACAAGCCAAGCATGTAGCCGAAATAAGGCACAGCAAATCCATGGACAATCTTATGGGGTGTAACACAGAGTACCTATTGTGTGGTCAATCGTATCGACACATCATCATTGGAGCCGATCAAAGAGAAGCCTTTTCAGAATTCCCTACAAGATAGAGAGAGAGACCCCCAAAAAAGCTCCACTACTAGAGCTTTGCCTCTGTGGATTTATGTGTTTTATTCTCTTCCTCTCACTTGCATCCGATCAATCGATGTATTCGCCAAAAAGGCTAAATTGCAGCTTAAGCATGGAAACTTGGGCACCTCGAGCACACACACACACAATCAACAGGAACCAGGATCAAAAGGATTTTGGGACTTGTTGTTAAGACTATTGTCGGCAGTGTGTTGTCCAATGGAATGGAAACCCGAAAGAGTGTTTCTCATGGCCAATGTTGCAAATAATGGTGTGTACATGCATGTAAATTCATACAGAGAAAGAGAGAAATATTTGACAGTTTGTATGTATTCTTGGAAATCAGTGAGAGGTCCTGTATGTATAAGTGGGTCCATGTTACCTCATTTGATCAATACAATTGGTGAAAAAAAATTTTCTATGCGTTTGTGAGAGTAAGTATTTTAAAATATTTCTATGGTCAAAAAGGTAAGCTTGATAATTTTATGATTTGAGGATCTCATGAATAAAATATCATAATCTTTTTCCAACAAATGTTGCTTTTTCAGTGAATTTGCATACATTTGAATGGCTTACTTACACAATCACAATGTGTAAAGTTAGTTGTTAGTGAGGAGGCCTTATTGTGAATATCAACACTGAGAACTATTCATATTTAAATTTGATACATAACTAAATTTGTTTGATTGAATTTATTAGCCTCAAGTAATAGTTACAATTGATTTTTAGCTTCATGATGAGAGAAAAAAATATAAGCACAAAAAGAATCGAAAGATTTACACTGAGAAGACTTGGCGTAATCACTTTTTTACTCACATGCGAAAAAACGGATTAAATTTCCAGCAAATCAAATTGTTCTCACAATAATATCATCACATTTGACCATACTGGCTGGCCAAGAACTTCCTGATTATACTCACTTGTGATCCTATTTTTGTATGGTAACCAACATTATCCGTCCATTATATCAATAGGAAAAAAAAGAGGAATCCAATCTGCTGGACTATATCCGTATCATTTGATGGAAGATGGATCACCATGTGATTCTATTTTCATCATCATCATTCAGAGATCATTTTGATTCTATTCCATCTTCTTTTTCTTCCTCTTCTTTCTCTTCTTCATTTCGGTCATCATCAGAGTGTAGAACAGCAATCTCGATCTTTTTTCATCTCTCTTACTCTCTTTATTCATACTATCGTCACACAAGCAAACACACAGTGGCAAAGGGCTAAGTGGAAATTGATTAATTGAATTGATGTATCATCATTAATCTCCTTAACATATTGATTTGGATGCTGTTAATCATAGTCTTATGTCAAAGTGATGCTTCGCATTCTCTCTCTCTCTCTCTCTCTCTCTCTCTCTCTCTCTCTCTCTCTCTCTCTCTCTCTCTCTTTCCTTTTACCAATACCCATCAATCGAATAATGTCCATGTAGAAAAGTTTCCCATCCAGCGTGTGTGTATGTGTGTATGCCTCATACTGTTAACTTGATGGCAGGGAATCGGTCATTCGGTGCTGAAGGGGGTTGAACAGTTGGCCAAAAGTGATGGCTTTCGGAAGAACATATCACAATATATGGTGAATGGCCATCGATCTTGTCCAATACTTTTCCACCATTAATCTTGTCACTTTTCTTCAGGCCCAACAACTCAAATGCACACACACATACATACACAACCAGTGGAACGATACTTGGACCATTCTTTCTCTCTCTCTCTCTCTCTCATGAGACATTAACGGTACCGTTTAGAACTTTTGCGGCCACAATTCTTCAGTCTTTCTTTTCATTCTCTCTCTCTCCTCCTTTTGGTCTAACTTTTCTCACTCTCTTTCTCTTTATCTATCTTCAATGGCAAATGTTCATGCTGATTTCCTGTTCAGCTATATGCATCATTTATAATTCGACTCACGAATAGAATAATTTGCATAGTGTGTATATGCATCTCCTCCTCACCAGAGGAGAGGATGTATATCCAGAGTGGTCATTTGGCTTTTCACTTATAAATGTATATATATGGGCATGTATATAGAGAGGTAGAGAAAGCGGGAAAAAAAGAAAAAGTGAGAGAAGTGATTGAAGCCGCTTTTTCGTGGCCTTTTGACAGTATATACGTATTATGTGTGTGTGTTATAAGTTTCGTTTGACTTTTTGCCCGATGATCACTGTCATTAGGGGAAACTTTTCACAGTGGTTAAAAGGAATCAGTGTGTATAAACACGAAAAATGTTGGACGTTTTGACAGGTGAATTTGCACGCTTTTCATCCATCAAGTGAGAAAAAGAGATGATAATACTTGCTAGAGTATAGGAAGAAAGATGAAAAAGAAGACAGGAAAAGTGGCCAGAAAACTTTTTTCTTCTTCCTTTTGAATCTTGTGAAAAATTTGTGAAAGTTTTTTTCTCTCTCTCTCTCTCCCACTCGGGAATACATTGATTGCTCTGATGCTGGTGGTGATATCGACTAGAGTTCAGTACAAAATTGGTATCGAAATGAAAGTTATTATCATCATTTCTTGAATGGTAAATACAAATGGATATATTGTATTGCCAAATGTTTAGAGAGTTCGATTTTTGAACGACAAGAAATACAGTTACATGCTTAGAATATGAATTACTGTACTCTGGGAATACTGTGTGTGTGAAAATTATTGGTTCAACAGGAATTGCTTTGCTTCACTTCTCACTTTTTGCTTCTTCTTTTGATTCCGAGATACTTTCTCTCTCTCTCTCTTCCTCTCATTCTGTATTCTAATCACATAGACACTTTGGACGAAAAGATAATTCCATAGGACAATGATGGGACTATTGAGGGCAAGTGATGGAAATGGAAGCGAGTATTTGTATCTCATATAAAATATCACAGCAAATAGAGCAAGTGATTGTACACTATAACTACTACTACTGTGTGTGTACTTTTTTTCCCGCCACTCAAGATTCTCTGCCACTCACACATACATTTGATGATGAGTGAATGATATATCTTTAGATAGGAGAAGTGATTTCGATTTGGTTGGTATTTACAGAGGATATCATGCCAGAGAAAAAAAAGGGAGGAAAAGAGAAGAAAAGATGACAATGAATGATGATAGATGATGATAGTAATCGAAAATTCTGGAGGCGAAAAGGTTTCCAAAATAATCATGTGGAAAGATGTGTACCAAGTTTATCAATCGAAAGTTAGTGTCTGCCTGTCTCTCTTTATGTGTGTAGTGATGTGGTAAAGAGCCATCAAGACATGATGAGAGGAGGGATAAAAGATGAGGATGGCCAAAAATATTGTAAAACAAATCCCATTGAATTAAGTGTGTGTGGATGTTAGGCAAAAGAGAGAAAGAAAGAATTTTTATAGTGTAAAATTTTTTGTTATGAGATCATTTATCTGAAGTCTATGGATGAGGAGAAAATATTTCTAATTTTTCTCTTTTACTGTATATGATTTAGAACTTTTTCTGCTTACTTGTTTTTTTATACTTTTTTAACAGCTAATTTCTATAGTTTTTTTTCTTCTTCTTCTTTCATCTCTTCACCTTATACCTGAAGATTTGGTACAAATAAAAGTGGAAAATGGAGTGAAAGTGGGCATATACACTCATATAATAAAGGTTGATATTATTTTCAAGCGATAATCATGATTCATTGTGATGGTGATGAGACTCATAGTTTGTCATGGGAGAAAGAGAGAAAGAGAGAGGGATGCTGAGACAAGGAAACAGAAGGATGCGGAGAAGAAAAAAAGAGACTGATGTGGAGTATCATCATGATGATGCGGGAGTTTTGAGTGATAAAATGAAACAAAGTAGAAATAATAATCATAATAATAATAATCATAATAATAATGATGATAATACTGTGATAAGTAGGGAACATAAAAAATATTAGTATTAGGAGGCAAAAATTGGCCCAAGTAAATGGGCAAAGTTAGTTTCTAAAAGAGAGAGAGAGAAAGAAAAAAAGAAGACATAAATTTCAACAAAGAAAAAAATAAATAAAAACAATAAAGCAAAGCACAGATATAAGAAGGTTAGAGAGAGAAAATGATTGAAGAAGAAGAGGGTAAAAAATAAATAAATTGCAAAAAATATTATAATTATAATGTTCATCAAAATAACGGAAAGAGAGAGAGAGAGAGAGAGAGAGCTTATGTAGTTGTGAGAAGTGTTGAAATAATAACCGTAATTCACAAAACATGATCTCATGCTCATTTGCTCACAGCGGTAAACTTTTATTATTATTATTCTTTCCTTCTTATCTCCACCATATTTTCCACTTCATCCTCATCTTCATCACTTTTCCCATCATGTGTACCTGGATTCTCAGTTCAAATTTTCATCTTTTTTCTCATCGATGATTAGCCTCTCCATTGGAAAAGAGAGTTTTCATTGCATTTTAACCAAGCAAGTGATATCAAAGACATATCAGACATCTTCAGATATGAATCTTTCGATGGGATGAATGACGATCGAGTTTTAGTCCATTACAGATGTAGAAGTGATGAAAACGGTGAATAATGATCGATTATGATGAGAGATTGTTCGAAAAAGTGGTTGAAAGCAACACGAGGAAGATGGAATCTATGATAGATGTAATTTGAATATACTGGGTTTTATTAGATAAGATCATTGATGAGCTTGAGGAAATATAGTGTCCAACTATTGCTGAAACATGTTTGCGAATCGGTGTAATATCTGATAATTGTTCAAAAGCTACTTCAACAGAGACAAAGAATTTTACTTTGGCTTTATGGTTATAGCATAATCAAAAAAATTCCTATGATTTTGAGGTTCTCGCATGTTCAATTAATCAATTAATCAACACACACACACATACAAACCCATCCATTCCCATGTCTCATGTGGTGAGTTTAGTATAAGAACAAAGAATGGGCTCATAGAAGGGGCAAGTTACATGCAATTTAATATAGACTTCTCAATCAAATGATGTGCCCAGTTTATGCATGTGAGAGAATTATCATTAGTTTTTTTTCAACATTGTCTACATATAAATTAACTTATTTTCGCTTGCATAATGTGGCCAAATAAATCAAAGAAGTAAAGCCTCAAGATATAAAGAGAGAGAGAGAGAGGGAAATGAAATAAGTTTGTTAACCAAGCTCTTTCAACTCACTTGATAATCCATTCTCTCTCTCCTCTCTCTTGTGATTTGCCCAAATATAATGGTGTGATGAGGATGGATGAAGTAAAGTGGGAAGAGGAAGGAGACAAGATGGAGAGAGAGAGAGAGAGAGAGAGAGGGAGAAATGCTTTGATTTATTTGATACACTAATTGGTGAAGTGGAGTGATTTGCATTGATGTTGCAGCTTGATAAATGGGCCCATCTTCATTCCCAAGCTGGGAGCGTTTCGGTTGCCTCGAGTATTCCGAATCACCATCTCACAGTATCGCCAAACGACTGTTTTCATGATCAAATTCGAATAATACTCTGATCAAATCAACGACTAATTCATTTCCACTGGACTCTTGGGCCTCGCCAATGGACTTAGTATGTGTGTGTGTGTATGTGTATGCATGTAAGTATCGGTATAATGATTGTGGGTTCCGCGGATGAACTAATCTCCACTCTCACATGTATGTATCTCCTGAGGCATGCAAAATTTATTTGAATCTAATCCTAAAGTTCTGCTCTCTCTCTCTCTCTCTCTCTCTCTCTCTCTTTCTCTCTCTCAAATTCACCGCCTCTGGCTGTTATAAGCTTTACATACTGAATCATTGAATCATGGGCTCAATAGATAAAGCCAATAATGAACAGGAATTCATGATGATGATTCTGATGAAATTGTTGGATCAAGCCCTCAACCTGAACGATTATCTGCTAGAATATTCATTGTACACTCATTTATAACTCTCTCTCTCCCTCTATCTTATCTGAATTAAGATGTAATCTCCATCTTACTCATCTCCATCCTATTAGTCTGGAAAGGCTTAGTTTGTAACAAAGTTACAATAGAAAAGTTAATCACTCAGCTTACTAAAACAAGTAAGAAGCATGCTGAGGTAGAGAAAAATTTTCATCAACATGTAACTGTTTTTTGGGGTAAAATTTCTAATGGATTCTCAGTCATAATGATTGTGATTAAAAATTTTCGTTCACAACTATAACGATTCTTCCAATAGAATGTCTGAGAAATACCAAAGATCACATAGCAAATACCTCTAAGTATTGCTCTTTTTCGGTGAGATCTATTTTGGCACTCAAAAGTGAAGTTTCCGGTTCCTGTCTCTCTCGGCGAACATCACAAAAAGAAGTGAAAGTGATTGAACAGATGAAAAAATAACAAACTTCTCTTCCCAATGAGTGTCTGTGTGTGTGTGTTAATTTTTCACACACATTCAGTCAAAGTAGAATATTTTGTTCTCTTCTCTCAGTCTTCGGAATATATTTTCACGCTCATCATGATGAGATGGCTCGTGTCATACTGATGACAAGCAGTGATTCAATCTGCATCATGTCAACTTCTCACTTTGTTCCATATATATATATGCACACATATATCTTTCCGTTTTTTCATTCCCATTTGAAGAGGAGCAAAGAAAATCATGCTGAGAGAGAGAGAGAGAGAGAGAGAGAGAGAGAGAGAGAAAGAAACTGGGTGAAAAATTTGTTTCAAAAGTGAGGCATTTCAAATATGTCATCCTGTCTTCTTTTTTCCCTCTTCTTTCTCATCTACATCATCTCTTCACCAGCATCATTCTGTTGTATGTGACATTGTCTTATTTTATCTATCTATTTCTCTTCAAATAATCAGACAGCTACACTTCAATTCGATGATGTGACAGAGAATAAGATTACGAATTCAAATAGGCAAAATTGAAGTGTACTTCATTCATTTCACTTTTATTTTCATTCAAAAATTCCACTCTTTTCAGTGTGTGAGTGTATGAGAGTGTATTTTTGTTCAATTTGAATATGTACATCGGATGTTCATTTTGTGAACAAATGAGAATGATGATGAATATTGGACAAAAAAATAATATCATCCAAAAAAACTGAATTGACATGAGAGATAGAATGTGACATCAATCAGAAAGAAGTATTTATGATGAATGAATGAATTGTATAATTCTGGTTGAAAGTTATCAAGTGATAACAACAATAAAAGGTCTCTCTCTCTCTCACTCTCTCTCTCTCTCTCTCTCTCTCTCTCTCTCTCTCTCTCTCTCTAGCCATACACCAATTCATTCAGTTTATCATGATGATGACTGGAAATGATTCCTTTCTTACAAACGAATCATCAATGTCAAATGTTGAAGCATCACATTTCGTCATGTATCATTCTTCACACTTGGAACACCGATCAAGCGTAAGTGTACATGACACTTGGAATCATCTTTCCAACATCCATTATCTTTACAGAACTTTTTTTGGTCATCATTCGAGCCTTTGTGAGCTTTCTGATCTTATTTCTCACTTTTTCATCTTCAACTTCATCTTGAAGCAAAAGAAACAAGAGAAAGATGATCACTAATGTGGAGACAGAGGATTACTTTGTTCTGAATGTCCTCACTTGTGTTACTTTTATCACTTTTCCAATTTGAAACAATGGATGTCCACTTCTCATGACTTTCATTCACTTATTTTATCCACCAAAATGGGCTAACATTAACCTTTGGACAACTTTTCATCTATACTCACTGATGCTAGTATATACAATTGAGATGAATTGATGATAATTTCAGCTAATCTTTCCCAGGGTTTATTGGCTATATCATGACCAAATGACTTACAATGAGGAGAAATGCTAGATGTCTCTAATTATACATTGAGGCTTAATGTGTCTAGTATCTGAAGCCGATTTTCAATTGATTCTTGATTTTTTCTTTGAAACTAAGAGTAGCTAGCCGACTTAGTAGCTACTTCCGGTTGCTATGAATGCTTTTTTCAAGTATTCAAATTCACAATTTTGGAAAAAAAGAATGCATAATACAAACAGGAGTTTGTCAAAAAAAATGGAATTCTTTCAGTGGACACAAATATGGACCAAAAAAGAAAAATGATGTGACAAAATGGAAAAGAAAAGACATCAAAATGATGTCCCAAAAAAAGAAGCTGATACTGAGCGATTCCACTTCTTCATCCCTACATCAACTGCATCTCATCAATAATATTGAATTTTTTTCATTCTCTCTCTCTCTCTCCCATCAAACTTCTTTGAATTTCTCTCCTTTTTTCTGAACTATTCCTCTCACTCTCTCAGATGAGGATCAAATTTTTTTGACAATGTTTTTGACAAACATGGCCTGTCTTTTCAAATTGAACGAATCGTCATCATTTGACATGAAACGTTGTCAGTTATTGGCCTGTCAGGTCAAGAGGATACATGCGAAACGGTTTTTAGTCCAATGGCCACCACTTATATGTCACTTTCTCTCTCTTCTTTCTCTCTTTTTATCCTTCTCTCTTGTCATTTTTGGTACAGAATTGAAGTGAGTGAGAGAGAGAGAGAGAGAGAGCGGCAAAGATGACACTTTTGACAGTCCCAAGAATCATTCAACACAGAATGACACGATATATATATAATAATAATATTCCCCTTCATATTCATGATACTTTGACGGTGACGACGACATGAGCTGGGGCTCATTCAATCGAATCGAGAAAAGTTTAACAAATTCAAAGAAAAAGAAAAAGAAGAAGACGGAAAGAAAAGACGAAACTTATCCTCATCTTTTTCTTCTTTTCATCCTCTCGCGCTTCTCATAAGTCCATCAAGCAAACTGTCGACTCAAAATTCAAAAAACTCAAAATGCTGAACATTTCAAATGGACTTATGAACGGTGGCACTTGGACTCACTCAATATTCGTGTATATTAACTTGTGTCAGGTTTGTAACTGTTATGCTTGGTGAAAGTTGAGAGTATTAGAATTTGATGCCAAAGAGAGAGAGAGAGAGAGAGAGAGAGAGAGAGAGAGAGAGAGAGAGAGAGAGAGAGAGAAGATGGACGGGATGCTGTGAGTGTTGAGTAAAGAGAGGGCAAAAGAGACAAGATGAGAGAGGAGAGATGGATTGAGAGAAGGGAGTGAGATGAGAGAAGTTTTTGAGAGGTTACTCAGGATGCTGAGCAAAATAGAGAGATGTAAACTTTTATGTCAGTCAATTTGGAAAAACAAAAACTGACAAAATTTGACACACCAATTTATTTTCTCTTTCTCTCCTCTCTTTCAGTTTTGCTCTCTCGATCCGATTTTTACTCTTCTCACTCAATTCGATTATTGCCTTGAACACCTAAAACGAAAGTTTCATCATGAATTATATTCATTTTGGTAGAATGAAATACATGTATATTTGTTTTGGAATCACGATTGATCACTTTTTGATCACTTACAATCTGAGTATAGTCTGTGAGCAAGTAATTTTGGCCCTCCTTTCTGGCCTATCCTTCACCATCTCTCTTCAATTCTCTCTTCTTGACTTCAGTTCTTGTTCTGATAATATGCCTTCACCAAGGTACTGGACTCCAATTTTGTCTATTTTCTCTGATAAAATGAATGATGATAGATCATCTCAGCGATGAGTATGAGAAACAAATAAGATCGAGAGGATAGATGATCATCATCATTCGTCATTTTCATTTTCATCTTGCACTAGACTTTCCTCACAACTAATAAATCAGTTTATCAGTGGTCAGTTGGCTTTGTAGCTCGTAAAGAGCCTGGGAGTATCTTGGGAAAAATTTTGTAATAACTAGCTAGTTTTACGCTTCATACTTCGAATGTACTTGTTTGATGATCAGGATTTTCGTGCTTTCTCTTCAGAATGTGGACCAGATAATATTCTATGAATATTGTTCTTGCCGCATCTTCCATTCTCATTCCTCGATAGTATTCCATCAGCTTTCTCGACTGGTCAGTATCCATAGCTTTGGACATGGACTTCAATCAGATAAGATTGATGATCACTCTGAGACCAGAGAAGATGGAGAGAAAGAGCAGAGGAAAAAAGAGAGAGAGGAAGAGAGGGAATAAAGAGTATAGTACGAAAAGGGGTCAGAAGATGTGGAGAGAGAGAAAGTTAAAGGTAAAAGGATGACAGAGAAAGTCACATCGATATAAGATTCAACCATTCATCAAGGGAATTGGAATGAGAGAGAGAGAGAGAGAGAGAGAGAGAGAGAGAGAGAGAGAGAGAGAGAGAGAGGACATTGATACCATTTCTCTTCATGAGTCCCGAGATGGACGTTTGAAGCTGTAATAGAGATTCAAGAAACTCGAGACACTCAAGGATGGATGAGGAGGAGAGAGAGAAATCTTATAATGCTCATTTCCATCACTTCCATTCTCAACGATTACTGTTTATGGACGTGAAACAAATCAGTAAAACAAGTTCAGATATAATCTGAGTGCGAGAGAGAGAGAAAGTAAATAACAAGATAGATAGACAGATCATTGGTCAATACTTTTGGAAAGATGTTCTCCAAATGAGTATCAAACTGAGCACAAAATATGAAAGATGACATTTTTTACACTCTCTTATCACGATTTGATTCCATTCGATCATTCGATGAGTGGCTCGAGAGAGTAACATGAAATGATAATAGAAGTGGACAAAATGAAAAGTCGTCTCTACCATCTCAGTTCTCCATTGGAATGGATAGAATGTGAATGATGAGAGGGGAAAGAAAATCAAAGGAATCTCAGGATAGACATCCATTCCACAATCGAGAGTTGTTCTCTTTATTGGCTGCATCAATTCTTCTTTCTCATCACTTTATGTTCAACTGCATCTCTCTCTCTCTCTCTCTCTCTCTCTCTCTCTCTCTTGCTCAAATGTCCACTCAATCGAAGCCCAGAGTATTATGTCAAATTATGGGTAATACAATGTATCATCCTCAGATGTTCAAGTCAGATAATGTGGACACTTTGGGATCTTTTTTCGCTCTTTCTCTCCTCTCATGATAACATATCTTCTTCTTCTTCTTCTTTCTTTCTCTCTCTCTCTCTCTCTCTCTCTCTCTCTCTCTCTCTCTCTCTCTCTCTATACTTTTGTCTCTTGATACACTTGATGTGATGTACTAGAAAGAAAGAATGAACCTGATTTCATATCGCAGACTATCTTTCACTTACTCAATCTATCCATTTGCTTTCACATACTTTCTCTCAAGAGAGAGTATAAGCTTTGTGCAATATCATATTCCCATTTTGACTATTTGTTCTCTCTCTCCTTCATGATATTTGTACAAAACTTTATCTAAGCTCAGCAAAATCGAGACCAGAATTCCAATGGATTCATATCATGCAGACATTTTTTTCTCTCTCTTTCTCTTTTCCACTTATTCTTCTCTCCGTCCCTTCGAAAAGCATATTGCATTCATAGGCTAGGGTGTTCATGTTTTTACCGACTGATATTACTCACATCAGCGATTAAATCACCGAGTGTTAGCCTGATGACTGGTCATCTACAAAATCATCTCTTCATCTGTATGTTGGTAGGCAAAGAGGGAGAGGGAGAAGAGGAGGAAAAAAATAGCTTCAAAATGGAGATAAATTGATCTCTTTTTCCCTCTCTCTCTCTCTCTCACCACTATAATTTGAAATTATCTTCACTTTTCTCATATCCATGTAGTGTGTAAAGTATGTCCATGATCATTTTTCATTTTACTTCTTCCCATTCAAGTGCTCATATACACACAGCTCCATAGGCCAGTGGGCTTTCATCTTATCACAGCTGACCATCACACACACACACATTGAAAAGCTTGGATGAAGATGGTTGAAAAAATTTTCTCTTCAGTACTTTTCCTCTATACATCGAATGAACCGTCGAATGTGTATTAGAACTTTTTTTTCGGGGCCAAAGTTTTTCATGGGCGAGGGGTTCCATCTAGTGACTGGTGGTCACTGGGCTGTTCTGAAAGAGAGATGTAAAGTAATAAAAATTCTTTCCGATCACTTTTATTGCCTCGAACAGTTTAGTAAAGTAGTGGTAAAGGAAACAAGGCAATCTTGAAGGATGATAATAATAATTACTTTTATGGCTAAAGGAAAGATAATTCTCATAGATTGTGGGGTGTAAGTGAGAGAGAGAGAAAGAAAGAGCATAGAAGTGATTATTGGCTTAAAATGATGACAGCTGATGTTGTCGATTTGATATAATATCGTGTATGGTACGGTAAAGTCAAAATAGGCTGGAAAAAAATCCTATATTTAAAGTAGGCTTGTCAAAATGCTCCAGGGTTTGGTGAGAGATGGGGACGTGGAATGATACACTCTGAGAAGAGGAGTGAAGATAACTTTTTATCATCACTTTCCGATAAGTTCATGGTGAATAGCTATGATTCCTAGCCCATAACCATTAAGGTTGTTACTTGCTCAACTTTTGATTTCTCATTTTCAACTTTTATTTATTTTTTCTTTCCACTCTCTCTTTTAGACTGTCCCAATGGCCAAATCATCTCTCTGGTTATCGTCTATCCATGAGTACAGACATAAGAGAGGGGAAAAAAATTTTACACATAGGCTCGAGGGAATAATCCTAAAATTCGAGACATCAGAATAGTCTATGTTGAATGCTGGTGATTGGGCACACCGAGCGGATATATGTTTCTGGATTTCATCGGGAATAGCTTCTCTCCGAGAGGTGTACTATCAAACATGTTAACGATGGTCATGAAAAAATATTATGAGATGAAGCGAAGAAGAGAAAAACCCACGATTTTCACCTTCCATCCACTTTCAATATTAAGAGGGCTAAAAAGGCTCGAAAAATCAGTCATGAATGGGCGAAACTTGAGGCCATGGTTTTGATTTCTACTTTATACTTCTCATTTCTCTTTCACTCATCCATCGTTCTACTATCAGCCAATATATCATCATGAAAATTCAGTATGTTTTCTTTTATGTATATATAAGTGCTCGTGCGGCAATATTTCAACTCTCCTTCATGATAAATTTTAGGAGGAAAAAGGAGAAGAAGAAGGAGGAGGAGGAAGAGGGGGAGGTAGTTTTATTTGTCCATCAAAATTGCACATTATATCAATGATTATGTGATAGGTATACACATTCTATCGTTAGTCTATCGTGTGTGTTGGTAACACACACGATTCAGACATGGATGGAGAAAATATTTGTTGTTGACTCCTACAATGTATTCCATAGTATTTTAGTGTTCCTCTCATGGTAAAGTAAAATATATTGTGAAATATCATTATTATTATTATTATTATTATTATTACTATATGTATTGCTATTATATTACTTTTTTATGCTACATTTTTCTCTCTCTCCCTATCCAACTTCTTCTCTTGGGTAAAGCTCAAAGTCAGAAGATAAAAATGGGAGGTAAAATTGTTCATGATCATAACACGATTTGAATGACAAGAATGCGTGATCTCATAAAAATGTTTCTCTCTCTCTCTCTCTCAAAATTTTGGATCCATTCATTTTTCATTCATTTCTTCTAACATTACACACATATATATATTGATGTTCCTCTGTGGCCATGGGCTGAAAAACGATTTGGCCAGTGAAGAAAGAGCAAAAAAATTGCACGATTCATGTAAGGTATGAACAGAAAGTATAGCGGCTCCTGGAGCCAGATAAATTGTAATGGCGACGATTTGATGGATTAAACATACTGTATATGATAGTTTGGAGGTAATAAAAATGAATTTTGATTGCCAGCAGCTATGTCATAATTAAGATCAGATGGATGATTTCGGTAAAATTATGGCACAAATTTTCTCTCTCTCCCACCTTTTATGAAAGGCACTATGATCAATTTTAGGGAATCATAAATCATGGCCGAATGCCTTTTTTCTCTCTCTTCCCAGCTATTAGAGTGGGCACGATATAGCACACACACACAGCTTGAGTTGGGATAACATTGATGGGCTCACTAAATATTCTAGATTTAACGACAATTTAGGCACTTATCAAAGATATGGTTGGAAATGAGGGCGAGAACAGTATCTTGAATTAATCTAGGGAACCTCATAATTCGAGGAAAGGTAAAATGCCAGGTAGGGAGCAAATCACTCCAGTGGAGAAAACTTTGAAGATCTTTCTTCAGAAGATCATTTTATCCAATTGGACTTCACACTAGAAAACTGGAACCAAATCGATGAAGTATCGATGACGTGTAGCAGCGATCTAGATAATCAAGAAGATAGAAGAGGAGCTACAAGGTAAGCTAGATAATACTTCTCAGAACTGATAATATCCACAAAATAGTAGAATATTCTCAGAGTTCCGAAAATCAAACGATTCTTGTAATTGTTGCATTACTTCGAATCTGAGAAGGATATCAAACGAGGTTGATATCATTTATAGAGGATTAAATGTGACCAGCCAAGCTGAAAGCCTCAGTTTCTGAATAGAGATAGATATTTGAGACAACTTGGACGAAACTAGTCAATCAATATGAAGAAAAAAAAATATAACGAATGTGTTTCACTACTTCTGTAACGACGCTGTTCTACCTGAATTGGTGAAAGTTTCATCAGTAATGATGCTTGCTCAAGAAAAGAGACAATTTTCATCAAAATAACGTTATCAATCAAATCCGAACATTTTCTTCATTAAAGATGCTAAAAATTAAAAAGCCAAAAAATTTGAATAGGACAGCAGAGGATAAACTTACAGATGGTCAACGTTAAGGTTAGCCCGCAACGAATTTGAGCTGTCAGTGGGAATCACATAAAGTTATGATGAGAAAGTACAAAAAGGTTGAACTGCCTTGAATCAAAGTAGATTTCACCCAATCAATGGTCCTTCTTTTTCTTGTGAGACCCACGATGCTTATGGTTCGGTTCTTTTCTCTTGCTAGATTTTTTGGCTTCTTTCAAGAAATCAGCAATACCAAATGGATCATCTTCTTCCTTCTCTTTAGGAGCTTTTTCGAAAGTCACAGGGCCATCACGCTCACCTCTAGGAGCCATGCCTTCGAAACCTTTGTCAGGAGTAAATTTGGAAGTTGTAGCAATCTTTTCTAGCTCGTCAGTAACATCATTCTGTGTATTACGTGGTCGGTATATAGTCTTGTTGAGCTCAGCATTGGATCGCCAAGGCTTGTCATACACAGCATAATCATCCTCCTCGCCGAAACCAGTACCAAGTCCCTTGCTCTGGTTGAGCAAACGTGAATCAAATTGAATTTCATTCGAATTAGCTCGAAGATTGGCAAGACCAAGTGCGATTTGTTCTGAAATATCTCTTTGTTTACTTCTCTTTTCGGGATCAGCTCGTTGGATGTTAATTTTCCGTTTTCGTTCTTTGCGCTTTTCTTGTCTGATTTCATTTCTTTCTCTCACATCTTCATCAACTTTTTTGTTTTCACTTGATCTTTTGTAGCGGACTTTCTCGTCTCTGGCTTTTTGTGCAAGCTTTCTGAGGTTAGCTTCTTTCTTTTCCTTCGCTTTCTGGAGCTGTTTCTTTTCTATCTCTGATCTTATTTTCAAAGCCTCATCAGCTTTTCTCTCAGCAATATCCAAAGCTTCAATAAATCTAGCACGTTTTTCATTGGCATAAGCTTGCTGTATCACTTCACCATCAGCGACTAATCGTTTATCTAATGGTAAAATATAACCTCCCCTGTTTTTCCATTTAGAAACACATGGTGGGATCCTCCAATTCTTTCTTTCCTCTGCGGTTGCTTTTCGAGGTGGAGAATGAAGGACAGGGACTGGAGGAGATGGTGGACCTTGAGGAATTCTTCTGTTACTTTTGAACCTGGGAGGCTCCAAGGGATCTTTTTGGACATCAATTATTCGTATCAATCGTTGATTACCATCTCCTTGCTCTGATTTGTACCTAATGTACTGCGCTGGAGCTTGATACTTGGCTGCTCTCAAAGGAATATTTAGCTTGTCTTTGATTTTAAGGTTGAGTGCTTCAGCCGTTCGTTCAACCACTTCTTGGATCCCATCCTCAGAAGGTTTTTTCAACTCTTCTTCATCGAATATGTCTGGTGCTTGCTCTGGAGGTAGATATTGTTTGATATCAACTTTCATTGAACTTTTAGTCTCTTTTTTGCCCATATTCAATGGGTATTGTGGGATACTCACCTCTGGATATGCTCCACCATCACAAAAATCTGCAAGAGAACGTGGAATCCATCCCTTACGCTGGCCATAGGCTGGGACCGAAGTATTCACGGTTCTGATTGACCGAGATGATGACGAAGTTATCTCGGTTGATGAATTATCTGGTAAAAATGAAATTAACTTAGACATGGCTATCTGAGTACTGTTCAACCGCTATATAAAGAAGGGATGAAATATCGTAACTATTGGTGATCAACTTTAATAAATCTCTAAACTGAATATTCAGATATTTTCACCGATCGAAACACCAATACAGGATATAGATGAGGCAATTAATTAAAATCCTGTCCAAAATTCACAACAAATTACATCATCATTTAACCATGAAAATTGTTCAAACAATCATGTAAACAAATAATCGAAAACTTTTGGACGCTACGAAGGTATCGATACTTCAAGGGTTAGTATTTGATATAGTAACGGGAACTTCCGGTCCGGAAGCCAATATCTTTGGAACTCACTGAATAAATTGAGCCACTCATGAATTAAGAATGTAAAGTTATAAGGTCTATGTAAGATCTCATGGAGCCTCTTGAAGATCTGTTTGCAAGTTCTGATTATTCAAATAAGCCACAATTCTCATTTAATCGAACGAAAATTCTCTTTACAGATAGATGCCGATTTAAGGGTCAAAAAAATTTTATGACAACAAAAAATAACTTACAGGTAGTTGATACTCATGCTGTCGTACAATAAATTTGAGCTGTTAGCGAAAATTACGTCGCGTGATGGTGTACAAATACACACAATTTGAATTATCAGGAATTCTCAGATGAATAGACTATCCAAGTGGAAATATTTTCGTTTACGGTGCAACTGATAAAACTTTTTCACGATGAGTCTTTCAAGCAAAACGAAGAGCTCGGTCAGAACGACATGAAGACTGATCTTTAAGCTAATAAAATTGCAATGATGTTTTTACAAGTACACCACTTGAGAAGTGAGAGATTTTTATTTCATTATCTTCACCAACTTAAACTTTTTACAATTATGAGGTGACTCTTGGAACAATTTTGCTATCTCTAATAACGCCAGAACGACATCCAAGCTCTGTATGTTGTATAATCTCTAAGACTTTCAGTAGGCCCTACTCCAACAATACATGGACATCTATCTTGAATATATTCGTGAAGAACGTCCTGAACTTGCTTAGCAGAAACAGAGTTGATTCGCTCTTCCATCTCAGGAATCGGAATACGACGACCATAGCACAACATTTGTCGGCCAATATCTTCACAAATTGGAGTGGTACCATCAAGTTGGAGAAGCATATTTGTCCTCAACATATTTTTGGCACGAGTCACGTCTGATTCTTTGATTGCAGATGCTAGCATGTTCCAGTTATAAGATACTTCCATGAGAAAATCATGAACTTTCAATCGATCAGCTACAAAATAGATGCCCCATAGACCTGTATCCTTGTAGCAAGTGTTGAATGAATTATATGAAACACACAATCCTTGTTCTGCTGCATGTTGAGCCAATCTTGAAGCAACCGAATTACCACCACCTTGACTGCGGTCATAAGATCCAATAATCTAAATACAAAGAAAAGGGTTGAGGTGAAAAGTAGGTGATCAAAGAATGGGGAATAGAAAATAGTGTGTAAGAAAACATACCGTATTCGCAATCATAAGAGGAATATTGTCTGGATTATCCCATCCAGCACCCTCAACAGCGAACGCGCCATAAATGTACGGCATATCGTCGTCTCTTATCCTCATGTCGGCACCAGTGTATCGACAAGGTTCTAATTCGGGAATCTTCACACCGTCGTAGGTAATTTTAACATCTTTGAGACATTTTTCTGCAGCCTTAACAATTTCATCATGATTGACTCCACCAGCTGCAGCGACAACCATGCGTGGACCTTTGTAATGAGACTCAACATAATCAAGGAGATCTTGACGATTGATTTTCTTGATGTTGGCAGTTGGCCCTAAAATGGTCATTCCAAGAGGTGTTCCCTGGTAAGCGATCGAGTGCAGATGATCAAAAACAACTTCTTGCATGTTTGTTTCAACTTCTTGCATTTCTCGCAAAATAACTGCTCGTTCCCTTTCGATTTCAGCTTCACCAAGAGTAGAATTTTGCAAAATATCACTAATTATTTCCAAAGCTTTAGGTGCATCTTTGGATAAACATTTAGCATAATACACAGTCTGCTCTCGTGATGTGTATGCATTTAAGTGGGCACCCATATTTTCAACTTCCAATTCTGTTGGAAAAAAGTACCAAAAAATGATGATTAGAATAGTCAAAATTTCACAATCTAAACAATCAATTTTACCTAATTGATTTTGAGTTCGATTTTTTGTACCCTTAAAGGCCATATGCTCCAAAAAGTGTGCAACACCATTAGTCTCTGGTGTCTCATACCGTGAGCCAGCGTCAATCCATATACCGATGGTACATGTTGAGCCACCAGAATCTTCGGTGGCCACCCTAATACCATTCGAATCAAGCTCAGATACTCGTGTCTCTGGTACATTAACCAATATTTCCGATGTTGGATACTGGGACATCCAACGAGGTGATCGAGACAATCGATGGACACTTCCATGTTTACCAGCACCCAATAAATTAGTGGCCAGGCGAGGAGCTGCTCTCAACCAAGACATTATCACACTCAACAGGTAGAAACAATTACACTAATAAAATATCAATTGCTCAAAACAAAATCAGCCACCGGTACAATCAAAACACATCAATTGAGGTTGAACTGCAAGGACAAAAATTTTCAAGCCAAAATGTTCAACATTCTTGATGAGTGCAAGCATTAGTATCTGATATCTTGATCATAATATCTTGCAAGACTTTCGTATCAAATCACGCTTTCGATATCGAATACAAACACTACTGATATCGATACTTTGGTGAAGTTGAGAAAATCTTGATCATTTGTTTACATGTTTACATATTTTTCGAAGTTCATGATAATGATTAAATGATAATATATTTTGTGAAGAATTTTTAGTAGAATTTGAATTGATTGTGTGAGTATTATTGTGGATTAATCTTGGGTTAGGTGAATTAATTAGGTAAATTTTGTTTGGTGAGTAAGATTTATGAGAAATTTGCTTGTATAAGTCATAGCAATGAAATTATCTTCTATTTTCAGTTTTTTTTACTACCGGCTAAACAGTATTCCAATAGCCATGTCTACTGCAGTTTCACGTTTACCTGATATTTCATCATCAAAAAAAATGTCTTCATCATCATCTTCATCCTCATCAATCACAACCTTAAATACTCTAGTCCCCGTCTATGGCCAGAGAAAAGGATGGATTCCACGTTCTCTCCAAGATTTTTGTGATGGTGGAGCATATCCAGAGATAAGTGTTCCACAATACCCATTGAATATGGGCAAAAAGGAAACAAAAAGTTTAGTCAAAGTTGATACAAAGAATTATCTACCCCCAGAGCAAGCACCAGAAATACTTGACGAAGAAGAATTGAAAAAACCTTCGGAAGAAGAAATTAAAGAAATTGCTGAACGAACAGCTGCAGCACTCGAACTATTAACTAAAACCAAGATATCTGCTGCGATGCCCGTTCGAGCCGCTGAATCTCAAGCTCCAGCACAATACATTAGGTACAAATCAGAGCAAGGAGATGGTAATCAAAGATTAATACGAATGATTGAAGTACAAAAAGATCCCTTAGAGCCTCCCAAGTTTAAAATTAACAAAAAGATTCCTCAAGGTCCACCATCTCCTCCAGCCCCTGTCATTCATTCTCCACCTCGAAGAGTAAGCGTGAAAGAACAAAAAGATTGGAAGATTCCACCATGTATTTCCAATTGGAAAAATAGGGGAGGTTATGTTTTACCATTAGATAAACGACTTGCTGCCGATGGTAGAGGAATACAGCAAGCTCATGTGAATGAGAATTTTGCCAAACTAGCTGAAGCCTTATTCATTGCCGAAAGAAAAGCTCGAGAAGGTGTACAAATGAGATCAGAAATGGAGAAGAAACAGCTTCAGAAAGAAAAAGAGAAGAAAGAGGCTAACCTCAAAAAGCTTGCACAAAAAGCTCGAGAAGAACGAGCCGGCTACAAGGGATCAAGTGAAAATAGAAAAGTTGATGAAGATGTGAGAGAAAGAGATGAAATAAGACAAGAAAAGCATAAAGAAAGACAACGGGAGAGAAATATTCAACGAGCTGCTCCTGAAAAGAGAAGTAAACTAGAGAAACAACGCGAAAGAGATATTTCTGAACAGATTGCACTTGGTCTTGCCAATCCTCGAGCTAATTCGAATGAAATTCAATTTGATTCACGTTTGCTCAACCAGAGCAAGGGACTTGGTACTGGTTTCGGCGAGGAGGATGATTATGCTGTGTATGACAAGCCTTGGCGATCCAATGCTGAGCTCAACAAGACTATATATCGGCCACGTAATACACAGAATGATGTTACTGACGAACTAGAAAAGATTGCTAATACTTCCAAATTCACTCCTGACAAAGGTTTCGAAGGCATGGCTCCTAGAGGTGAGCGTGATGGCCCTGTGACTTTCGAAAAAGCTCCTAAAGAGAAGGAAGAAGATGATCCATTTGGTATTGCTGATTTCTTGAAAGAAGCCAAAAAATCTAGCAAGAGAAAAGAATCGAACCATGAGCATCGTGGGTCTTACAAGAAGAAGAAGGACCATTGATTAGATTAAGACTCTTTCATTTATATGAATTCAAGAACATTGATTGGTGCCCACTATTGTGTTTGAATTGGTGAAGAAAAAAAATAAAAACCTCTCACTTCCCAAGTTGTATACTTGTAAAACACCATTGCGATTTTATTAGCTTTAAGATCAGTCTTCATGTCATTAAGACCGAGCTCTTCATTTTGCTAGAATGATCTTTCATAAAAAATTTTATCAGTTGTACCGTGAATGAAACGATTTCCATTTGGATCATCTATTACAATATTACAGTCAGTCCAATAGGCTTTTTAATCGGTCCAGAACAGTGTCAATCTTTGCTTCACGATCACTTGGAGTGGAATCTCCAAAAATGAAAGGACACGATTTTTCCAAACCCTCAACGATACTTGTGACTAGCTCTCCAACGGTTGTGAAGCGACCAAAATCAGCTCGACCAGGGTCCAAGTCAAGTTCAGGTATATTTAGAGAACGATTATCGGACTGTACCACATTTCAAATCTTCTGGGGTTCTAATTGTCAACGTAATCTCCACTCCTTTCTCCTCGATGCCTTGACCACACTTTATTTCATTAGTTTTGTAGCCACAGGCTTCACAATTGATGGCCATATCACTTCTGTGCTGAAAACATATCTCCCCACTCAGAACCATCTCCAGCAACGGCGTGCTCAGTGCATCATCGTACCCATTCGAATGGATAGAGAAAGAATTGGAAATTCAGATTTATCGATTTTATGAGGTTGCTTCTTGGTTTCTCCGATCATCTTTTCTCCAACGACGTTCTCCATCTCCTTTTACTCGACCTAGTGCGATGTTTTTCTCCTCCATGATTGTATCTCTCTTTTTATTGAATGTTATCACTGTCACTTGCGTTAGTTAGAATCTTATCCATACCAAAATGCTGAATTGCAAAATTGTGCTCCCCTCTCAGTGTTCACCATGAGCTGATTCTATGAAGAATATCATTCGATTAGAAGATAAAGCCATTAACAGTTACCATTTCTTAACGGCAAAACTTTCCTAGCTATTCATGTTCATCTATGTCCATAGTCATTGTGTCTCTACATTCCAATCAAAATGTTCCTCCTCTTCCTTATCATCTTTTCTCTTTTTTCAGCCTCTCAGTCTGCGGAAACTAATTGTGAGTAATCAATTTACAAATTGACCTAATCTAAATTACTTCATCATCTTCTTCCTTCCAGTCACCAAACTATGTGTTGAGGAAGGATATAAGTATGCTGATTCTACCCAAAAAATGGTTTGTGAAAAAGATGGATACAAAAACGTCAGCGGTATTCTTGAACAAGATAGATCAATACAACAGAATTGTGCCGAAACTTTTATGTTTTCTTGCAATGAGATCCTAGATTTTCGGTTTTGCTGGATGGGAATCGAAGAAGCAAGACTTAATCACGAGTGTTCTAAAGAGAATGAATTTGATGAGCGGAAAACAGTCTCCAAATGCTGTGACGCATGTAAGCTTGGTAGGAATGCGGCTTCGGTTGGGGAGAGTAATCCAACATCGAATAATACCGATAAATTTTCCGCAATGGCTCTTTCTAATTGCTGGGTTTTGTCAAGTACGTATCATTTTTTGTTGTTTTGGATCTGTCAGTTAAAACCACTCGAATTAAGATTACTCACAAATATGATTTCCTCACTCTTGCCTTCGAAAACTTTTCGTTCACAGGTATTGAATACTCTAACCCATCCTTAATCGAAGCTATACTCGAACTGTCATCTACGTCTACTCAACCTCCTCAGTTATCTCCGATTGATTTAATTAGTCCAACCGCAACAACATCAACCACAACAGTGAAACCTCTTTTGGAAGTCAGCAGAAATGACTCATCTCCTTCTCCTCGACAATGTTCTCCTGGTTTTCGACACAATGTTTTAACTGACAATTGCGACGATATTAATGAATGCCTCCAGAATACTCATTCATGTTCAAACTCGAGTGATTGTATCAACACCCATGGCTCATACGTTTGTCTATCTTCCGATTGTGATTCTGGTTATGCTTTCGACAATAAAACATGCACTTATTTGGAGTGTATGAAAGGGTTCGAATTCGATCAGACTCGTCAAGTTTGTGTCGACATCAACGAGTGCTTAAATGATCCACACATCTGTGGCTCTGACTCTGCTTCGTTGTGCCACAATCTTCCTGGGACCTTCGAATGTGAATGCTCGATAGGCTTTGAGAGAAATCAAAATGGAACATATTGTGAGGATGTAGACGAATGCGCTCGAGAATTGCATAACTGTTGGGGCTCACAAACATGTTTCAATACTAATGGAAGTTTCCAATGTGCTCTGAATGGTGAAAATTTCTCAGAATTCATGAAGAATATAGACCCGATAACCAGGGTCTTCCCAGTTGGAGGTATCCCCAAAGAAATCATCTATCCGAATCAAAACCTATTTAACTTACCCTCCTTGGATGTTGAAGGTTGGGAATATAAGGAAATCAGGCAAGCCTATTACTGCATTTCATTGAGCTCCTCAAAGGATAGGCCACTATATCAATGTGATCTCAAGCGGTGTCCAGAGAAGTATTCCTTAGGACCTGAACTGAAATGCTTACCATCTCTGATCAATTTTACTGGCAGTACAACTGAAACTAGTACAATTACTTCAGTTTTAATAGATGACACCAACTTTGAAGAATACCTACATCCGCTGAATCAGGCAACAGAATGTCCGATGGGAGAAAGAGTAATTCCTGGAAATGAGGAATGTACTTGTAACTATGAGGATTGTTCGAAGTTCCATGGACGATCTTGTCAATCTGTGGGTGCAGGTTTAGAGAAATGTCTTTGTATTCCAGGATTTTTAGAGGATTCAAGCAAAGAAAACTGCTACCCTCGCTGTCCATTCGGCTCATCGTTGAACTTTACAAGCAATCCAAAAAAAGATTGTGCATGTCCAAAAACTCATGAAAAGCATGGTAGCTTCTGTTTGAAAAAGTGTTTCATTGAATCAAATAGTCGCGATGGTTTTTTCTACGATATGTTCAACAAAGAAACAAATTGTGACGGTGGATATTGTGAACTCTATGACGGTATCAATATTTGTGCATGTCCAAAAGGTTTTAAATTGGATCATGCGAAGAAACAATGCATTGATATCGATGAATGTAGTGGTCGTGGATCAATATGTCATCCTGACGATGTGTGCCAACATTCCTGGTGATTATGACTGTCTAAATTTCGAATGTGATCAAAGATTCACCTATCAAACAGGACTTGGGTGAGTCAATTGGAAATACTCGTTGAACATCTCTCGAGAGCTATTGTTATTGATATTGACATTCGAAATTCAATTTTTTTCGATTTTTTCAGACGATGCTTGAAAGAGGAATTTGATGAATTTCCACTCTGGACTCGCCGTAGGAGTCATTTCATGAGAAAGGCTGCTTTTGGACGGATATTGAGAGATATTAAGGAAAATCAAGTATTTTCAACAACAAAATTACCGGAAGCATACAAATTCGAACAACGAGAGCTGAAAATTGATCCCAAAGAGTTTGCCAAATATATTCAAGTTTCTATTCAATCCAAAGACGATAAATCTCAAGAGTTGATTATGAAGTCTATCAAGCCCTTTCCCAGAGAAGGAAAAGTCACTATCGATGTCATTGCTGAGGCATCAGAACATGCATATACTTATGAACTTAGGACTGAACTCTATGTATCAAGATTGCCATTCACTGTTGACATGATAGGGCATGATTAAGCTCATTAGGTTAAGACTCTTTCATTTCTATGAATTCAAGAACATTGATTGTTGGCCACTATTGTGTTTGAACTGGTGAAAAAAATTAAAATTAAAATTAAAACCTGTCACTTTCTCAGTTGTATACATGTAAAACACCTTTGCGATTTTATTAGCTTAAAGATCAGTCTTCATGTCATTGAGACCGAGCTCTTCATTTTGCTCGAATGATCTATCGTAAAAAGTTTTATCAGTTGCACCGTAAACAAAACTATTTCCACATGGATCATCTAATACAATAGTCAGTCCAATAGGTTTTTTTAATCGGTCCAGAACAGTGTCAATCTTTGCTTTACGATCACTTGGAGTTGAATCTCCGAAAATGAAAGGACACGATTTCTCCAAACCCTCAACGATACTTGTGACTAGCCCTTCCACGGTTGTGAAGCGACCAGAATCAGCTCGACCAGCGTCCAAGTCAAGTTCAGGTATATATAGAGAACAATTATCGGAACGTACCACGTCACGTTTCAAATCTTCTGGTGTTTTAATAGGTAACGTAATTTTAACTCCTTTCTCCTCGATTCCTTGACCACTCTTGATTTCATTAGTTTTGTAGCCACAAGCTTCACAGTTGGTGGCCATAATTATCACTTCTTTAAAATTCGGAATAGGAGTGAGTTTCATGTTGGTAAAGCAAGGGGCACCACATGAATAACAATTAGTCCGAAATTGGAGAACTTCGTTTCGCAGATCTTCCGGCAGAACGTTAGGAGGCTCTTGATCCTCTTCGAAGAGGCCAAGAATTTGATTTTCTTCACGCGATCGCTTGAAATGGGTTTTCTTTAACTTTGAATCGGTTGTAACGGTGTTTGGATTTTCAATAAAACTGTTTCCTGATGGATCCGAAATGATGAGAGTGAAAGACATTTCAAGTGATTTCAATTTTCTTAAATTCGCAACAAACTCAGTCAACTTGATCACCGTATCGGGCTGATCTACATTCGATTTGATCGAATGAGTTATACCCTGTATAGCCCGATCAATCAGTCCCTCAATAGTGGTCACCAGTCCAGGCTGTCGGGTGACTTCAAATTCAAGTTCAGGTATCTTGATCTCCGCATAATCCGATTTCACAACTTGACGATTAAGATCATCATGTGAATCACATTTAACCTCAAGCCGGATACCTTTCGGCTGGATACTATCAGCCGGTTGTAGCTCATTATTTGAATAACCACAATGTTCACAATCAAATGACATCACAACCACTTGATGGAAACCGGGTATATTGGTAACCAACAATCTTGTAGTACCATTTCGTTGACAATTAACACATAAACTCTCGATAACTTCACACTTATCATCACCAGCCAAATCGGGACCAGCCATCACGTCCACTCACGGTATTCACCACACTACACACACACACACCACTGTCAATAAAAAACGATTTTCCACCCCACACAATCTAAATTATTGTCAAATCTTACACACACAATCTTAATTACAATAATTGCTAATTAATTAATCACTTTATTTTAAATCGACACTTTTAACATGATAACAGCTTTAACATGTACACAGCATTGAACAAAGGAACACTAGCGCCATCAAAAGTTGCAGTGTCAAGTAATGTAAACGTTCTGGATAGCTTTTGCGCATGCGCAATAATGTTCAATGGCCACACAAAAAGTGTCTCTCTTCTGCTTGTGTGAATGTATGTTGGCCATGAAGATTAAGAGAGAAGAAGATGATTTGTTATAAAGTGATATTTATTTATACTTGATTGTGTGTGATCTGTTTATTAATGTAGTGTTTACATTAATTATCCATATATTATACATATTATACATCTATATACACTATATATATACATATTGTGGGTATTTATATTGATTCAAGTGTCATCATCATCATCATCTTTCTCTCTCCTCTTCTTCTTCTCTCATATATACACCAAGAACATACATAAAAGAGAGAGAGAGAGAGCTGCAGTGAAGAGATAGATATATATATATATATAAGTAAAGCTGGCTAGTGGTGAAGAAGAAATTCGGGTGGGTCCTAGCCATCAGGCTCGCCTGCCTGATTATTCTAACATGATGCCTGCCGATATGCCCGAAAAGTGTGAAGCTCTGGAAGATTTACGATGGTCACCAGGTTTACCTGATTGTGATCTGATGATGTATTTGAGAGCTGCACGCTCTATGGCTGCATTTGTTGGTATGTGTGATGGCGGTGAGGATGGCTGTTTTGCAGCATCTCGAGATGATACAACTATAAATGCTCTTGAATTGGTAAGTGTATCTATTTTACTTTTTTCACTTATATCTTATCATCAACACTACTTCTCAACTCTATCATCTCTCTCGCTCTTATAAATACTTTATCTATTTATCTTTCGCTCTTTTTCTCTCTTCTAATCTAAGCTTCATGAGAACAATTATGACACTGGTAAAGCTCTTCAAGCATTAGTTAAAAATCCGATTCCCAAAGGAACTGATAAGAAGTGGGCTGAAGAGGAGCAGAAGCGATTTTTACGTGGAATTAAGCAGTATGGTAAAAATTTCTTCAAAATTCGTAAAGAACTTTTACCACAAAAAGAGACGGCTGATTTGGTTGAATATTATTATCTATTGAAAAATCTATGGAAAAATAAACCTGGAAAAGCTGGTTCATTGGTAAATATACTCTTTCTCACAGTATTGAAGGAAGTAAATTCATCGCTTTTTTCTCTCCTTTCTCTAAAATTTATTTCCTCAGGAATTTACCGGGGCCAGATCTCACCGTAGACACCGTAGACCCAATGTTCTTAAGCGTTTAAGAAATCCAAATGTGTCAAGTCCAAGCAATAATGTAACCAAATCAACAAGTAATTCGAATGATAATGCAGACCAAAGTGAAAATCTTGATGATGATGCATCACCAGTATCACCTCGTCTTACCGTATCAAGTCCTAAATTAACCGTTGAAGAGTCAGCAGCAGAAGGCGATTCATCCAATGAAAAGAACGATGAGAAAGATGAAAATGAGACGCTTGATGAGTAAGTGCTCATATTACTTCGTCAAATCATTTATCAACTAAATGAGTTGACTTCATTTTTCTAATTTTTCTTCTCCAATTTATTAATACATTCCATCTTCTACCTATAGGCCGGAAAAGAATCATGTTATCGATGCTATTGGAAGTATACGAACACCCAATTCAAATGATGATCAAGCCACCGAGAGTGAGGGTAGTCCAAGCCCTCCTCCTCCTCCATTAGACCATACAACCACCTCCACTACTTCCACTACCAATACCACTACCACCACCACTACTACTACTACTGCAAACAGCTGTGCTGAAGACAAATCTCCCCACTCAGAACTATCTCCAACAACTCTAACCGCGAATCCTATCACTAGCAACGGCGCGCTCAGTGCATCATCGCCCCCATTGAATACTCCTTTGGTCGCCTCGGTGGCCCCTGTTACGCTGGATGAAGTGTCAAATCCTGCTGGGATTGATGACAAACCGGTTATCGATTCTGCTCCATCTCAAACATCGTTAACTGCATCAAATGATTCTCGAACGCAATCAACACTCTCACCCAATCTTATATCTACTGTCAATAACAGTCAATTAGCATCACAATCAATGTCTAAAGATTTATGGGAATCACAAAATCATGATATAGATGTGAAGATGAGGAAACCCAATTCTTCTCCGGTGTCCTTTTCATGCAATCCGGTAAAGTATAAACTTACATTTCTTGAAGAGATGCTCGCGCATTGGAATGGAGGAGAGAAAGAATTGGAAATTGAGATTTTATCGTCCAATAAGCTTGCTGCTTCGTTTCTTTCCATCGTCCTCTTGTTTTCCGCTTCCTCCTAATTCAAACATTCCTCCATCACACTATCCACTCATTCATTTTTTTCTAAGCCCCTTTCGTATTATCTTTTCAATTATTTTCTGCTTACATTCCACCATTTTCTGTAGGTGTATGTGTGATTGGCATCATTTCAATGATTTTGTTGATTGAAACCAAAATTTATCCTCTCACTTACTAACTTGTTTCTCTCGCTCTCTCTCTCACTCTCTTCCTATCCAGCCATGTCCTCCTCTCATCATACCGAAACAAGAGCCACCTTCATCTCCACCTAGTGAATATGTTTCAAATCCATCAATTCTATCTTCAATTGGTAAAAGTGATTTTAACTCATCATTGAACGATCGCAACACTTCTCGTGTACACAATCGTTCACCTTCACCAGTCCGTATAAAGGAAGAAAAGCATTCATTTAATGGAATTGAATCTTCTCCCCGAGCATCTCCTCTCCAACGATGTTCTTCATCTCCTTCAACTCGACCTAGCGCGATGTCTTTCCCCTCCATGATTGTACCATCGTCAGAATCTCGTCATAATTTAAATAATAATAGTGTTTCTAATATGCCTATGCCTATGGGTATGAATCTGGGAATGGGTATCAACGTGAATCTTCATAATCTCAGCAATTTGAGTAACATGACTTCAACCAATAACTTACCAATCTCTAGAAAACTTCCAACAGAATCATCACTTAACTCCACTTCATCACCATCGCTTTCTCGACATTCTAATGCTGAAGTAGCTAAATCACCTAGCAATAAGCTGCCGACTCACTCCTCTGTTGACATCACATCAGAGCATCACCACAAAAGCTCGAAAGAAAGTCATCATACGCCACCAACCCCACCAAAGTCAAGTTCGAGCAGTAGGCCTCCATCAGCAATCTCATCACGGGAAGGTTTACATAATGCACCAAGCTTTTCCCGTTCTTCTACCACCCCAAATAACACTAGCTCCAATATGCCTCCATCAGCATTTAGTTTAGCTTCGATGCCTGTTGAACAACGCTTACCTGCCGCTGGACACTCGCCTTTCATGCCACCTTCTAACCACACATCATTGGGGCCTCCTCCTGGATTCCCTTATGCTCCATCTATGTTGCCTCCTATGAGCCCATATTTTCCATCACCTGGGCCACCATCAGCCCATTGGTATCTCCACGCCAGAGGAATACCAGGTCCGATGGCTCCATTTCCACCCCACTCGGTTCCTTCCCATGTCCATCCAATGCCTGCCCACTCTCCGATGATCTCCACCAAGCCCAGATCTCCAGTCACATCTCATGCCAATCGTGTAGTACCCAGTCCCGCCGGTCACACACAATCTGTGCTCTCTGGTCTGTCATCACAACATCCACAATCTAGTTCCTCCTCACTTTATCAAGGTGCATCTGTCAAACATGAGAGTAGATCAGATTGTTATCCTCGTTCTGTTGACCTTAAAAGTGAGAGAAGTGATGATGAAGAATCTGATCATCATCACCATCATCATCAAATGCCTTTCCGTGGTCCAAGTCCAGAAGTGAAAATTGACGATAGTGAATGTCATCGGAGTCAATCTGCAATATTTTTGCGACATCTCAATAGAGGTGATTTCAATTCTTGTGCGAGAACAGATCTTACCTTCAAACCTGTGCCCGATTCGACCCTGGCTCGTAAACGTGAAGAACGTGCACGCAAGGCTGCAGATAAGGAACGTGAAGAGCAAAAGAAACTGGCTGCAGAAAAAGGATTACTAGGTTGTCATGGCTCCAATGATGGACCAAATCATCTAAGTCCTTTCGATCGTCATACACCTCGCTCAGGTTTCCCTGACACCCAGGCACTGCGACATCTTAGTGACCTTCGACCTCATGGCTCTCCTGGCTATCCTCGCAATGCAATGGTGGGAGGTATGCCTGGTGGACCCACAGCTTTCACTTTCGGAGGTATCCCAGTTTCCGATCAGTACATGATGGATCCGATCGTACAGTATCAATTAGCAGGATTGTATGGATCAGCGGCTGCTCGTCAGCGTTTGGAGCATGAGGAGAGGGAGAAGAGGGAAAGATTTGAGATCGAAAAACGTGAACAAATCAAAGAATTAGAGATGAAATCACGCCTGGCACATCTTGGTCAGCAGTCATTCAATGAAGCTCATTTCCTTGAAATGCATAGACGTTATCAAGCACTCCAAGCTGCTAGCGGAGGTCCTGGTCCTCCAGGATCTTTACCAGGTTCATTTTCTTTATATCCTGCAAGTGAAAGAGAAAGACTTGATAGGTAATTTTGATCGCTTTCTATCATTTCTCACCATGACCACCACTCATTCACACTCATTTCTGATAAGTCATGACCTTAACTTTCCATCAATTCACCGATGAATCTTTTTATTTCTTCACAGATCGTTACTTCCTCCCACTAGCCAGGCTGAAGTATTGGCTGCTGCTGAACGTATTCAAGCTGAACGATTGGGACTGGACCCACTTGGTCGTCTACAGATGGGTGCTCCTGGAGTCTTATTAGGACGTAAGTTGAATTTTCTCTGTTTCTCTACCATTTCCAATCAGAATCTGTGAGTACGATTGTGTGCCGTTTTAACTGTCATCGAATCATCCGAATTCCAATCTTGTTACTTATACTCTTCATCGTTTTACCCAGCTAATCGTTGGAATCAGATGTCCTTTCTCCCTCCTCACTCTTGAGAATAAGGCCTTCGAAGTGAGGTTTTCACAAGGTTTGTTAGGGATCTGTTGATCATTGATATCATTTGCTGTTAGAGCTTGCGAACACTAATCCTTTTTCGTGTTGATTGTCGAAAAAATATTCACAAAACATACCTGAAGTATATGGCTCAAAAACCCCAAAGAATCATACGCATCTTATGAGTATTCAAAATTAGATCCCTTTTTAGTGCATATCGTGTGTTTTGGAGTCACTACTTACCGATTCTCCTTCCTAGCATTTCCTATTTCAAAGAATTTCCTGTTCTTGTCTTACTTTTCTTTTCCAATGGACAAGAACACCTAGAATTAATCATTCGATCTTTGAGACATTATTAAGAACTTATTTTGAGAAGAATTGAGCTACAGAATTATTATTGGCCAGAGAAAGAGAGAGTGATCTTATAAGAAATAACTGCCTTATCTTCATGAAGAATCCATTCTCAATGAATGAGTGACTCCCAATTCATCCGTAATATCCTATCGCGCGAGATGATAGTCAGTAAAGGAAGCTCAAAACATTTTATCAATGATGCATCTCTTATCTCATTCTCTTGATGAGCAAAGTCACCGTAAAAAAATGAAATGATGAGAATAACGTATGAACTGTTACATAACAAGTTTAGGGAGCATTAACGGTGATGAAATTCTTAGATAAGAAGCCAATGATTGTTGTTTTGAACCAGTCACGAGTACACATTCCAAATCATTCAAGTATGCAAGCAACCACAGAAAAAAAGCTCAAACATCGCCCATTGATAAAAAAATATCATTTGAATCATTAGCTTCACAAATATCATATAATTAAATGACAAATTTATTTTCCATTTTTTCCTTAGGGGATGAACTACATTCGCACGCTCACGCTCACACACACGCCCACACACATTTGCATCTTCACGATCCCATGAGTGCTGCGGCAGCTGCTGCTGCAGCCATGGTAGGTCATAATCCTCAATCTCTTGATCCAATGATGAGGTAAGAATTTTGAGAACTTTTCTTTAACTCTTTTTCTGAACGTTGATTATAATTTTTATAATTTTCTCATTTTTAGGCCCGAATCTTCACTTCACTCATCACATCCAGGGCTTTCTCCATCACCATTTCCCGGTGCCAATAGGTCTAATATCATTGGGCAACGACCTGATATGATGCATCCTGGAGCGGCTGGACTCCTCAGGCCTCAATTTGAAGATCCAGGCTCTGGTCCTTGTATCATGAATCCTCTGATGCAACTCAGACAACAAAGATTCTGATTCATCTAGCGAATGAGATGATCAGAAAGTAGACCTAAACCAAGATGTAAATGTGAAATTTACCACTATAAATATGACAAATATACAATAGGTTCTACCCATGCAGGAAGGACTGTCAATTATACTGATAGTCACAGGCCTATGTACATACTTTGTGTATACGATTGTAAATATTTGACAAACCATCATCATGGAGAAGAGAGATCGAATTCAAACAATCAGAAGAAGAGCAACTGGCCAAATGGATGCTCAGATCTTTTCGATCACTTCTTATTCTCCTCTCATCATTTTAAAGCTATGATTCATCATGCTCGTAATTCAATGCGTTTGGATACTCGCCCACGAATAAGTTGGGGAAGCAAACATCTCATCGAATCTGCTATATCCCCCTTCTTTAGCTCTCTATTTCTTTTTTGTCCAGAAATATGTTCAAAATCTCCATCTCACAAGTAGGCCTGATGGCGTGTTGAGGCATTTTTCACATTGTCTTGTTCCTTAATTAAATTTGTAGATATTGCTAACGACGATCATTTTATCGTCATTCTCTTTTCTTTGACTACCGAGCATCCATTGAAATGTGGAAGAATCATTTCTCCTTTTATCGAAATTAGCGCAACTCATTTTTATCTCAACACATCATTTTTGAAAAGAAAATTCACACTGGATGCTATGCATCGAATTCAGTCTCTTAGTTCTCTCATAAACTTCAAAATAAATCATGTTTTTGAAGACCTAAAGGGTTCGCATTGCTGAGATGAACATTCTATTTCAAATACTGATTGAAATTACAGATATCGTGATTTGGATCACTATACCGTAAATCGAGAATCTTAGATTTCAAAATTGTTTTAAATCTCACTTAATCAGAGAGAGGTCTGATCATCTTCCATTGGCTGCACTCAATCATAAAATTTGCTGTAAGATTGGTTTGATGAGAGTTTGAAAAATCAAATTCAGACATATGTACACAGAGGTCTTGTGAATACATCAACCTTGAAACTATGAAATTAGAAACTACACTTTATCACTGGCTTGACTGAAAATCAATCTGAAAAAAATCGTGTATTTCAATTGAATTATGTAATATTGGTATTGTTATTGAAGCTCACGATTCATAATGATTGAAGCATGTATACGAGATGAATTTGAGATGGAGAGTTTTGTATGGAGATGAATCGAGAATTTCAGCTTGAAGCTTGAAGTTCATTTATTTGGACAGAACTGTAAGCTTGAGAAGTTCGAAAAATAGAACATGATAGATTCATTTCAGCACCTCGTATCTGGAAATTAATTTCTCAATCCAGAAAGGTACAAAATCTCTCCAGACTCGCTCCCCTGATCCCCTGATTCGAAGTTTGCAAGGTTTTACGAGGAGTAGAACTTTCATTGAATAGCTTCAGAAGCAAGAATTATTTATCATCATCTATTGGGATTTTGAAAAGGAATCATTCAAAACATTTCAAAAATAATTACCGTAAGAATCCATCGAAAAATGGCGGAATGCAGCTTCGAATCTACAGAAGAGCTCTCATTCATCGAATATCACTCAATAAGACAGGGAACCAACAAGTCCTCTAGTTCATGCTTCATTAAGGCGAAAACAATTTAAAACTGTCATTTCAACGAACAAATTCGAAACAATCAATCAAGCTTATTGTTCAGAGAAATATCGTTTGCGTCCCTTTCTATCGATCGAATAGATTCTTTCCTCAATTAAAAGTATCGATTTAATCAGAAATCAGAAATTGGGAAATAATAGTAGAGAAAGTAGAATGAAATCCTGACATCATTCATTCAGGCATAGTTTCTCATCCATGGAGTGTTGATTCACAGAGATTTAATTTCACTCATTCTTGAAAGAATAGAGAAATTGAGATTCAACTGGAAGTCTCGATTGAAGGTGAATGAACCATGTAGAAAGCTAAATAACTCAAGCCTCTCGATTAAACCATGTTTTGAATGATGATATTGGAATGTTTCTGGTGAAATTTGCTGAAAGAACTCTTTTCCAATTGGAACGAGAGAGTTTAAAGGCTCATCTCGAGAATAGAAAGTGAACTTATAAGTAAAAGAGTGCATCGAGAAAAAATTGAGGAAATTTTCACCTAATTTGCTGATGATTAGTGAACTTATAAAAGTTTCTCAGCACAGTTTCGGAGAGAAAAAGTAACAATTAAGTTCATTTGTTCATCAAAAAATGGTTCTTTTCTTCTCAAATGCTCTAATTTACTCATAAACAAGGATTCATACAGAGTTATTGAGCTCTATTGATGCATCGAAATCATACATTTATCATTGATTCATCATCATCCGAACATCGATGCTCATCTCTCTTTTTCTCTTTCCCTCTTGAAAGTTGTGGTGATGGGAAAAAATAGAATAGAATAAAAATTTTGGCTCTACTCAGCCTTCTATAATTCATCTGTTGTATCAACACTCTCTCGAATCAATCGAACCGAAGATCACACACTTTTTTTGTTCAAAAGAAAGAAGGTGATTTCGAAAAATTCAGAAACAATAGAATTCTGAGCAAATGTTTCAGACCATTTCATGTCAGACCCATATTTATCAGACATTGATGCTTGTTTAAGCGCATTTTCGATAGCCCCTAAGTTTTTTTTCTCTCTCTCTCTCTTCTTACATACAACGATGTGAAGAAGAGTCAATCCGTTTGATTCTCATCCCAATTGATTAACTATAAGTTAGCCCATTAAACGCTCATCGAACACAGCAAATCATCCCCCTGAAAGTGTATATACTGTATGAACCTTTATATCGGCCTGTCAGCAACATATCAGAGCACTTCTCTCAGCATATCAGCAGATAAACACACACCATTCAAGAATGGTGTGTGTGAAAAGTGTATCAAGATGAGAGTGAGTGGCCGATCGTTTTTGGGGCTTGGATTATCGGGCATGAAGGAGGTATGATCAATTGGACGATGATCATCATCAGGCTTCGAGTATCAATTTTATCAACTTTTAAAGTCGAGTATGTCATCACAAAAATAGTTTGGGTGACGTTCAAGTAGAAGTTTTTCATTTTTTGATCATACAAGTTAAATTATATTCGATCGAATCAATTTCTAACGGTACTTTCAACAATATCGTTTCAACGATTTTTGCACCTTAATTGAACAGTTTTGTATGTATGTGGATGTGTTTTCGTTTTATTCTGTTATCGGATTTTCCCGAATAGTATCCACAGGGCGGAAGTGAATTTGATAAAGTATTTTCAATTGTCCATCAAGTAAGAGGAATATTTTTCACCACAAATGATATTATGGTGAATATGATGATTTTAATCATCAACAAAATGTACATGATCAGTGTTATTATATTACTTTTCCATTACTCATGTGTCCACGGATTACCTTTTGGTAACAAAAATCCTCATCAATTACACGAAAATCATGTTTCTCATAGTTCTCATGATTCTCACAATGTTACACCGACTTCGTCCAATCCACGTCGAAGTATTTTTTCAAATATTCTCAAATACAATGGAATTTTTGTGCCTAAAACACCGATACGATTGTTACCCAAATTCGGTTCTGTGATCGATGGATCACTAAAAACAAAACTGTTTCGCTGGCCAAAAGAGAATACTATCGAAGTGAAACCCATCGAATTGTCAACATTCTTAAAAAAGGTGCCCAAAATAGCGGAAAGTTTGTGGCCCGATTCGGGTAAACTTATAGCCAAACCATTTCCATTGAAAAATTTACAAAACTATCAACTACTTGATATCAATGGACTCAATGGTCATCATGATCAACCGTTTTCAGATGGAACTTACATGGAAATTCCACCTCCATCCACACTCAGCTCACCTTCATCAATCAAATCAATTCCACCTCATCTGAATCAAAATCAGCGTCCACCGAACAAGAATCAAAATAAGCCGACACCACTTTTCGGTAAGGATAGTGATCTGTTTAGTTCAGATTTTGATCTAATGACAAACGATAAATTCCCGGAGAAAACGAACGGAGGTTTCCATCTGCTGAGGCCACCACCTTTCTCAGCCACCGGTTCATCATTATTTTCACCACTAATTCCTGGCTTAAATGAACTTCTCGATTTTGATAGACCATTTAAACCTGAGCCTCTTCTGCCTCGTCCAATTTCCCAGCCAATGGATTTATTTAGACCACGACCTATTCATTTAGGTGGTCCAGACATGAGGCCTCAAATGTTTCCTCCAATGTTAAATAACGGTAATCAACAGATGAACAACAATATTAATAATAATAACAATCACAATAAGCCATGCACGACAAATGGTAACAATAATCAAAATAATTTCAATTCGAATGGTAATAATATGAATAGCAACGGTAATAGTAATAATAATAATATTAACAATATTCAAAGTTCATCAAATAACGCCATTGTAACGAAGCCAAGTAATGCCGGGCAAAATAGTATCAAGTCTACAATAACAGAATCTCGACAAGGTCCGATAATTTTTTACCGCTTTGATGATCCACAAATCAAAACTATTCCAAAGGACCAACTTTTTCCCATATTCATTCCGAATCCAGATACTTCCGGTCAAACCACGAAGATGGAGGTTATAATTCAAAAACAAGAGACTGTGGCCAGTACACGAGCTCCAGTTCTAAGGCATAGGCGTCGGAATAGGCACAAACTTCGAGATGACCATGATGATTTTGACGATAATGTGGTGGACAATTCTCATCGAGATCGATTAACATCAGTGGCTGCATCCGATGATGTTGATTACGCTGATGAATATGCTGATGATCTGTCAGGATATGATCTCAAAGAATCGGATAATTTGGAAATATTTGAGGATGAAGAGCCTCCAGACAATTCGAAGCAGAAGAAAATTCGAACCAATCATCGAAAATATTCCGACTCACCACGATCAACATCATCTTCATCAGCATCCAGAATAATTAAATATCAAGCAATCGAAAGCAATAAGCCACATCGTCAACGCCTGACAGCTCGACCACGACTGAGATTCCGTTCGGACACTGTTCGATCGGACACCGTTAGAATTAAGCCTCAAGCGTCTTCAGTCCACAATTCACGGCTGATGAGAGGTTCTCATGGTTTGAGACACACCACTGTACCGTTAAATAGCAATTCTGGTGGTATCGGTGGCAGTGGCAGTGGCAGTGGTGGAGGTGGTGGTGGAGGAGGTGGAAATATTGGCACAAGCAATATTGCGACTGGAGAAATATCGGGATTGAGTTTAAGCTCAGGCGATCCGAATAAAGTTTCCCGAGAGAATAAAGTGAAAACTGGTGACCGGACAACATTCGATAAGGGTATTGAACGTTCTAAGCATCGAGTTTTCGAACAGAAACAGGAAGAAATATGGAAAGAGAAAAAGTGGAATAAGGGCGGAAAAGAGAATACTGAGGTGGAAAGTGTTGGTACAGTAACTGAGAAGGACAAGAGAGGTGCAAGAGGATTGCAGCAGAAGAGTCGAATATTAAGATATGGAGACAAGCAATTGCGTTCCGATGATGAGAAGGCGTATTATGATGATGATTTAGGTAATAATAATGAGGGTGAAATACCTAACGGTGAAGATGATCGGGATGGTGAGGAGGACAATGCTCGAGCATCACAAATTGATCAAAGGTACACACAAGTGACCTGGTCACCGGAAATACATTCATCAGGCTGGAAGAAAAGTCATCATTCAGTGTAAAAAACTGAATTAAATGATTTATTTGATAAAATGCAAAAAATGTCAAAACTCATTTATTATCTCTCCCTTTCTCAATTCACTAAGATTATCGCATATAATTTTATTAATTTGCTCATTTATTTTCTCTCTCTCTTCTTCACTACTTTTTCTCTTGTTCATATTTGACTTTTATTGCTAATTAAATGCATTCACAAATACTTTGAATTTGAGCCTGCCGAAATTTAATTAATGATAAAGGGATTATTTCGAACTCCTGAGGCCGTTTGAAACTTGCATAGTACGATTCGAGAAGGCTATTCAACCCAAATCGATGACATTCACCCTGGTTATAATGGATTGCCTCGTAAATATTGATTAGTGAATATTGATTTCTCTCTCTCTCTCTCTCTCTCTCTCTCTCTCTCTCTCTTTCACATTGAACTCGATACATTTTTTTGTCGAATATTCCAGTGTCATGATGTTCTTGTTTAATTTATTCTTCTCATTGAATGCCATTGTCATAATTTATGCTTGCCCAACTGAAAGCACCGAAGAAGACCTTGAATAATGGACGAGAGAGAGAGAGAGAAAACATTGAATATCAATTTGATCATGATTTTGGAAAAAATTAGAACACTTGCTTCTGACTGACTTCTATGCTCATTTTATTCACTAGTGTCAATGATCACGACCATACGTATGAAGTATACCAGTATTCTATTAGGCTATCGTAGTTTCATTGAAACTTTCTGAAATGAACATTTACTGATGAGAAACATGTCGAGTTCATTCGATTATTTTGAGTTAGATAGAAAGATCAATGACCATTGATTATTGAATCAGGTTAGCAAGTCATGAAACGATGACACTCTCGCTCTTTCTCGTCTAGGTTGTGACGTGATTTTGTATTCCCTTCAATATCATGCGATATATAATTTATCAAAAACAATTATAATTACACGTGAAATGAAGTGCCAATTGTTGGCACGAATTTTTTGCATTTGAGATCAGATCTGGAGTCAAATAGGTCTTGTTTGTTTTTCGACCGATCCATACAACATTATCATCGATAACAATTATATCTGGACCATGAAGAGTGAGAGAAAATATTGTCAGTGGCCTGTTTCCGATATATTTGTGTGTGTGATGATCAATGTCTAAGATCATTTGTTCATTACAACTTGAAACTATTTGATTAACTTCTTTTTAGCTTTAGTGTAAATTTATTGAGTGAGATTTTTTCTTGGTGATTCTCAAAATGTTGTTCAATATTGTTTGGAATATTATTTTATTATCTACACTGATTACCATCGCCATATCGGTGAAAGTTGATTTTCAAAAATGTGGTGAGTGATTATTTCCTCTTTAATTTCTTGTTTACTCTCATCAAGAATGAATATTTTTATCATATGAATTGTTTTCCTTTGTATATCATGTATATCATGTATATCATGTATATCACTTAATTCAACAGGAGGAGATGTTAAAGAGGTTCGAATTAGTGGGTGTATAGAGGATAACATTCCCTGCATTGTGACTAGAGAGAATAAAGCCAAATTGGAATTCGATTTTAAAGCTCCTTTCGATTCGGATTACGTTTATATTGATGTTACTTCCACCAAATCAGACTCAATGTGGACCAGGTTCATGCCATTACTGGGAACTTTCGAGAGGAATGCCTGTAATAATCATGGCATCACTTGTCCTATAAGGAATAACAAAGTATATACCTACAATTATTCTATGTATTTGGATCGAAATCTTCCTGTACACAAAGGCGAATATCAAATTAAGCTCACCAGTTTTTGGGGCTATCCAATTGCTTGTTTCACAGTACCAATAGAATTGAAATAATTTTTATCTCTTTGTTAGCATTTTAAATTTAAGTATCATTTCGCTTTTTCGTATCTTGTATTTATTGTTAAATATTCACTGATATACTTTTTCGTCAATTTTTTCGTGCTCCCCTATCTCATATATGCCCATAAAACATATTTCAATAGATTTACATGTACAATGAGATTCCTGATTGAATTGGATAATTAAGGAATCGGTTTGGGCAGCTAGTAGAATATTATTTTTTTTTCAAATTTTCAGTCAAATGATAACTTTTCTCAATCGAGATAAACTATGATGAAAATAAAGTTATGATGAAGCTATCCATCTAGTTTCGCGCTACACTGAATTCCTATCTGAAGCTCTCTATTGATTGAACTCGCAGTATCTGTAACAACACGTAAATAATTTTGAATCATAGGGCACCTCAAAGAGATATAGATTCTGGATATATGGGCCAATTTTGGACATGTCCTTTTCAATGGCCAACACAGGCCATCTTTTTCCGATATGGTGATCTTTTAGAAGCTCGCCCCTTTCTGAACGACCATAAGGATCAAATGACTGACTGATACACATCATTGAGCATTTGCCGCTCTGTTAACGTGACAGTGTATAGAAATGGAATCTGTCATCAACTGTTTGTGTCAATCATCACTCGAAACAGGGTGCATCACTTGTCAGCTCGAGGTTTTGTGAACATATCATCTTCGGATTACGCTGCTATGAGTTTCTGATTCAAATTTCTATTTTTTCATGGTGTACAATGTTCATGTTCAAATGTTCGGATCGATCAGCTGAGATTAATCGAAGATCAATCGAATTTTACCATGGACACTAGATCCCTTAGACACCGTTCTTATTCAGCTGATATCACACCAGACAACCTTGTAAATCTTTATTGATGATTGTTTCTATTTCTTTTTGATTCTCTATTTTGTATTGGAAACCGTAATCTGAGAACAAGGAAAAATGGTGAGCTTAACAATTGCTGCTCTCATCTTTTTTCCATGCTTTAATTTGCCATAATGAATTTGATCTAACTCCAACACTCATTTAGGCTAATGATGAATATTTATTATCATTTTAATTTTCTTTCAATAGGTTTAATAATTTTTTTCATATCTTGTGGAAATTGTCAACTCTTACAAGATGATAAACTCGACATTATTTTCAGCAAAATTGCTTCCAAAGTTATGCGAGGTGGTGATCTCAGCCTTGCCATCAACATGATCCGTATGAAGATCGACACAATCCTCAATCGATCAAATCTATCCTCCTCATGTGCCGATTTTTTGGAACTTTTTCTGGATGAAATTGAGCAAGGAACAACATGGACCCTGAGATGTAAGCTTATGTAGTGAATAATTTTTACCTACAAAATTTTCCAGAAATAGTTTAAAATACTTTTAATATCAATTTTGAATTCTCAAATTCAAATTGTTCTTCTCTAATTTTTCCGGCTCAAAGTACTTGATGCTCAAGGAAAGCCTCCATCCGGAATGATGAGAGGTAAAAGTAAACTTTATGGTTCTTATGATGAATGTCTTCAACTCAATATTGACACCAAGCGATACCAAAATGACTTTCCTGCACTGCCAAACTTGACAACAGGACGATATTGTCATGCCTATATTCCTCTATCCAAAATGCTTGACAGTATTCCCAATAGTGCAATAGATCAAATTGGCTTAAATATTAAAGTATGTAAATAAGATTTCTCTATTCAAACAAAATTCCACCAATTTTCTTTCTCCATCTTCAGCCTGAACAAGTCGAAAAAATTCGATCCTACTCATCAGCCACATCAGCTGACTACGTGAATCCTGATGTTCATGTGTGTATTCCATCAACTTGTAGTAATGAAGACATTAATAGACTTATCAAAAGTGCTTCCAAAAGTGAGATATAGCTTGGTGTCTCTCGTCAAATCAAAATTCAAATTGTGATTTATGATTATTTTATTCGATTTGATCATTTTTAGCCTTGAAAGTTCACAAAATTTTGAAATTTGTGTTGGGCAATTGTGATGATGGTACATCAAAGCCATTGGATAGTATTGAATCCGCCATAATGTAAGAGGAAAATAATTGAAAAGTCATTTTCCATCGAAAAATGATAGGGAAATATATCATATTTCAGCATATTTTTTGGGCTGCTCATTTTAATTTCACTCATCGGAACAATCATGGATTGGTACCTTGCGAGATATAATATGAAATCTAAATCAACTCTAATCAACTTATCGTTAAACTTTTCGATCATTCGCAATGGCACCAAACTTTTGAACACCAAGCTATCATCAGATTCAATATCTTGCTTACATGGAATCAAAGTTCTTGCCATGATCTTCATCGTAATCGGACATGGTTCTCTGACTCTTCTTGCTTCTCTAGCTGGTGAGATAAATAAAATTACAATTAGTTATAATGAATCACTTTTTAACCATATTGATCACTTCACAGTTGACTTCACTGAGCTGCAAGAGCGATCTCAAGAATTTCCGATACAATATGCAATCCAAACTACTCCGTGGGTGGACACTTTTTTCGTTATCAGGTTAAATTTTCCTTACCATAGTTGATTACTATGCTAATTGTGTTAATCGATCTCTCTTTCAGTGGTCTACTTGTTTCATACCATGTCATGACTATGGCTCGAAAAATTTCCAAACAATTGAAAGGCAAATCAGATCTCATGAAAGTTTACATATCATGTCGAGGACTGTTGGGTGTTTATTTTTACCGTTATATAAGGTAAATTCTATTCGATTTACCATAAAATCATGGAAAATCCCACAGTTGAAAAATTTATTTATCGATAAAGAAACGTTCCCTTTCAGATTAATCATACCTCTTATATGTACACTTCTTTTATCACTGATTTGGGGGCGAATTTCCTCTGGTCCTAATTGGTATGTGTGGAATGAGGAGATAGCATCATCATGCAAAAAAGATTGGCCAAAATTAGTTTTCATGATGAATAATCTGTACCCATTGAAAGCGATAGAGCATACAGTAAGTGAGAGAATGTCCAAACTTTGTTAATGAAAAATTCAACTCATTTGTTCATCAGTGTCTTGGACCAACTTGGTACATAAGCAATGATTTTCAATTCTTCATGTTAGCACCATTCCTTTTGATGCTCTCAATACTTGGGTAAGTTGTGGGCACAATCTTGGAATTCTTCACTTTTTTTTTCGTTCAATCATCAGGATGCCTCTGATTTGCTGGACCTTGAATGGAACGATAATTTTAGCATCAGTACTGTTGACTGGTTTTATCGTTTATACTGGTGATCATATTCCAACTCTCATGCTGTTACCAGAATTTATAAACGGCTATTATGAAGAAGTGTATATCAAGCCATGGTGTAGAATTGGGCCATATTGTTTCGGTCTAGTTTTAGGAGAAATTCTTTCCATTGTCGGTCGAAATTTCAAGATAAATAAGGTGAAAAGGAGGAAATTTTTCTTCTCATTCAAAGTTGAAACTGATCTTTTATTTTTTGAATAGATTTTAAATACATCATTATGGCTGATGTCCATCTTTACTGTGCTTTTCATCATCTATTATCCGTACAAGTTTGCCAAATATGGCTACGATGTGTATGAATCAATTGCTTATGCATTATTGCACAGGCTTGCCTGGTCAATTGTATGGTCTTGGATGATATTTTCAATGGTCACTGGTAATTTTCCATTAGCTGATAAATTTTTCTCTTGGCCACCGTTCATATTTCTCTCTCGACTGACCTATGGAGTTTTCTTACTTCAATGGCTGGTCTACAGTCATTTTGCCATATCTAATCGAACATACTTGAGCGCAACAACTTCTTTCGGGGTAAGAATGCTCACAAGACACATCTTATTGAAATCAAATCTCATTTTCTATATTCATCTCCATAGGCTGTCATGATTAGTGGAATTTACTTGTTAACCAACGTAGGAGCATTTCTGTTGACACTCCTCGTCGAGTATCCGACTCAAAGTTTGCTTCATATTTATCAAAACTATCTTCTGGGATCTGGACGGGACAAGCGATTCGAGATTCGTCCATCATCTTTAACGAGCGATCAAAAAAATAATCCAGTTAAGCTAACTGCTGTCATAAAAGCTCACGTATGAAGTTTGCATAGGCATCTACGGAATAGTGAATTGTTGATCTCTTCTTAACAATACTGAGTTCTGATAATAGCAAAACAATTTTTAGTCTCATTTTCTAATTGATTAAAGTTTTTGAATGCTTTCTTTCTGCCACCATTAAACACTTTTGAAAACTGTCCTGACTAAAAATCCATATGATTCATCAAACAACCAAATTTTAAGGAAAAAAGAACATGTATAATCTTTAATTTACAATAGATGCCAATGCTGGATCATCATTAATACAATTTTTATATCTTCCAGTCGAATGAATCAAGAATCATGCCTTTTTCTTGGAATGCTTCTTCTTACTCTTTAGCTTCTTAACCATCTTTTTTCTTTGCCTAGGATGCATCCATACGGGAAAAGATCCATTTTCATCCATTAAAGTACCCGATTTTCTGGCTTTTTTAGGCTCTGATTTACCACTGTTATTATCAACTTCCATTTTTTGTCCTAGAACGAAGAGAAAGGAGACAATTGAAAGACCTCTCAAACGCAATATATGGTCAAATATAAAATAAAGTTACACACCATCAGGAGATTGAACTTCTTCCGCTGATGAACTGGTTGATTTTTGTCGTTTTCTATGCCTTGTTACATCCACTTTTTCCACTGTTTCATCTTCTGTTTCCAGCATCTTTTTCAATCTTGCCAACTCTTTTTCACCATACCTTACTCGCTTGATGGCACGCATCTTTCGCTGCCGCTTACTTCGTAAACTTTTGGCCATATTAATCACCTCATACAACACTATCGATTAGACACAAATCAGTATAACAAATTTAAACATTCACGATTAAATTACAACATAAACAGTGTTTATCAAACATCCAAACCATGTGGATTGACGCACATGTTCAGATACTGGCGCCACAAGTAATATGAATGTTCTTCAGCAAAGTCGAGAAAAAGTTTTAAGCATTCAATTTCTAAGTTAATTGTTTGTAATTCATAGTGATTACAATTAATTCGAGGAGCCAATATGTGAACCATAATCATTAATCATCCTGGTTACAGCGATTTGACTGAATTTTCATCATGAATTAGTTTGGGCTCTCTAATTGGCACGTTTAAAATTAACCCTATTTGAAACTGTAATTTTTGTTGGAATTTTTACGATCATAGATAAAATCTGGCATACATCATGCATCAGAATATGTCCATTGTACCTACTAGAATCGCTTGATAGAAACCGAATTTCGCTGAATCTGCTGAATTTTACTGATCCCACTGCAACGTGTACGTTGAGAACGTAACTTTTCGCTTTTCGCGCCTGAAAGCTTAAGATCGTTAGTTCTTCTTTTTAGTCCTTGGGAAGTGTCGTTGTGAAAAAAATTTCGAGAGAATATCAAGGATTTCCATGGTTTGAGGAGCTTTCAACAATCTTATGTTGAGAATGAAAATTTGTGCACTGAGAGACAAAAATTTCGTTTACAGTCTAGCTCAGCTAAGTAAGCCAAGGAAATTTACATTCTTTTGGAAATATTTCGACACAGACTGTCTGAGAAAAAACAACCTTGTGGAAGAAGTATCAACATTACCAAAGTATTTCATGTCAATAAAAAAAATTTATCCAATCGTAAATCACGATAGAAAAAAATTCAATAGTATGGCCTTAGCATTAGTTTCAGAATCTATAAAATTCGAGACAATATAGCTTGTCTTGATTCGTTCACTGTTTCGTTTCAGTACGAATATCATAATTGTCTGAAAAAACTGATGCAAGTGGCATGAAATTGAATAATCAGTGATTGAAAGCACACACATAACCATGGTGTTGCTATTTTCCTCAAAAAATTGAAGGCCAAACGATCATCCCGAATCATGGATCAGAAAACCTCATCAGCTAGTATGGAGTCATTATCATCAACTAAACTTACACATTACGTATTCCCATAGGAAGAGAAATATACGTCAAAATGGCTCATACAAGAATCACCATAATGGGGCTTAATCTAATGAAACCGATATTTTAATGATCTTTTTTTCGTTTCTCGCTTATACCTTCTCTCTCTCTCTCTCTCTCTCTCTCTCTCTCTCTCTCTCTCTCTCTCTCTCTCTCTCTCTTCTGTCAAGATTTTCTCCGAAAGATGTATGTGTAAGCCTCTCACTAAAAAAAGTTGAAGTTAACATCACAAATGATCACAGTCATAATAGTTTAATAAAATGAGTAGAAACATTTGCAAAATATATCGAGTCAATTTTTTTCTGGATTGCTTCAACCTTCATGACGTGTTTTCGTCTTAAATCGCTCCCGATTCGTTAGTTTCGGTACAAGGCCAAGAATTGCCTCTCAATACAACTCCTTCTTAATTAGTCAATAGTATTAGAGAGAGAGAAAAATTTTTCCTCCATTACACTAATATATACACATACTGACATATCACACAAACACACACAACAAACCAGTCTCATCTGTGTTGACTGATAGAGAATAAAGTTCAGAACTAGTTTTCGGGTCATTTGGAATCATTTCAAATTATCAAATTATTTTTCCATAGTCTCAGTTATTCTTACCTCTTACCTGTGTGTGTGATAATAATGTCCACAGCAAATGCAATGATGAGAAATTTTTTCACCCTAGTATTAGTCTCTGTGATGACTTTTGTGTCCTCTGATCCACACACTCAAGGAACACCTCTCTACCACAATCAAACGATCGTTAATTGTGCGCGATTTAAGCGTGCTGCAAATCAGCATCAATGTGTACTGGCTCCAATATCAACTGAAGGACCGTATTTTATAACCAATGATCTGGAGCGTAGTGATATAACTGAGGGTAAAAAGGGTATCAAATTAAATTTGGAAATTATTTTAACAAATGCTGCCGATTGTACACCAGTTCCCGATGCGATTGTCCACATATGGCAATCGGATGCTCTCGGTGAATATTCGGGCTTCCTACAACCGAGTGGGCCAAAGTTGAGTGATGGCCGATTGAAGCCACAAAATAAGCTCACATTTTTACGTGGTTATCAAGTGAGTGATCAAGATGGTCGAACTTTTTTTCAAACCATTGTGCCAGGATGGTATGATGGACGAACCATTCATATTCATATTGAAGTCACTCGTGGTCAAAATGTTGTCTATATTGGACAATTTTATTTCACTGAACGATTCACTCGAAAAATGGCTCAACTAAGTCCGTATTCAACTAACACCAAGAGACGACTTGTGAATGAAAGAGATCATATTTTTCCAAGAGATAATGGAATTCAAACTGTTTTGAAAGTTGCTGGTGATCTGAGAAGAGAGGTAAGAAGTAGAATTGTGGTTGGAATAGATCCTGAAGCCTCTGAGACGCCTGATTTCAAGGGGTAATTTTTCATTGAGCACTTTCATTATTAACAAAAATTTCTTCCACGAATAATGTGAGGAAATTAAATATTATTCTTTTGGAACGTAAAAAAACTCACTCTCAAAAACTTTACGCAAATATCATCATTTATTTTTTAATCGACCTATATCACGAATACCTTTCATTTAAATTCAATGACATCATTTTATTTAGTTTTATTTTCCTGGATGAATAATTGAAAATTTTTTGAATAAAAATCACTTTTCAATGATCATAATCTTTCTCTAGAACAAATTGAACAATGGCTCGGAATATTTGAGAATCTTGTGATTACTGATCTTTCCAACTGAAATTAGATGCTGTAGATAATGCTATTAATACCAATGAGATAATACTTTCTGCTAGTGCTAGAGAAAAGAGAAAATTTGAACAGTATGAATCTTAATAGTAGTTATAATTTTCTAGGAGAGAATTATGATGGTCATAGATCCTACAGCCCATATCACGAGTAATTGGGATCTAGATAATCTAAAGTAAAAATAAGAGCGAGAGAGCGAGAGAGAAAGATTTCTCTTATTCATCTGAAAGTTGAAGAAATAACTTTCAATCAAGTTCGTTACACTCATATTGATATCATTCAACTCTCAGACCGACCTTGACTTCATCAAATTCCGATGAAACCACTCTCTTACACATAGATTTCAGAAATTCGTAAGATTTATTTTATACATTTTTATTTTATATTTTATATTAATTTAGTTCTTGAAAGTCTTGAATTGATGTTTGTTCATATTCAAAATCAGCTGCGTGAACGCTGATCAAAATTGGAACGTTGTTTGTTATTTGTTTCTCCAACTGGATGTCTAATTTCTGTTTTTATTTTCCCTCTACAAATTGTACCAATTGCTTGTAATAGAAAATGAAAAAATTTTGATGATTCCAAGAAAATGGCAGGTGATTCGCTGTGAAATTCACCAGAAAATGTTGAGAACTGTCAACAGTCTAAATATTTCTATCCATCGCTTAAATAGAGTAATTAACCAATATCAACAGATCAATCTATTCACCTGTTGTTCTGAGAAACGTATCGAAAAATTCCCGAGAAATTCTATTACAATCAAACTTAGCAGCAACATCGATGATTGCACCATTCTGATGTGTAGATGAGGCAATATCTGGGACAATTAGCAGAGGCTTGAACAAAGAGTTGGCTAAGTTTTCATCATACTGTGTTGCTCTGTAGCTCGTACGAGTCAAGAATAATTAGTAGCTGAACTAAAAGCTATAAAAATCAGAATTCTAGTTACTTTTCCATTCGAATTTCTTTCGCTTGATTGTCAAGAGCTTTTCAGTGTTATCATTCATTATTTGTGAGTCGCTCAGTTCGTGTCACCAATACAAAATGAAGCCTTTCTTTTCAGTGTTCATCGCTGCTGTGATTATATATAGTATCAGTGCCGCTCCTCATCACCATCACCATGATCATCATGATCGAAAGGGTTCCGAGAGTAACATCCGAAGAGCCGGTGCCGGAGGTGGCGGAGGAGGTGGTGGAGGCGGCGGCGGAGGTTCCGGTGCTGACAGCAACATGAGTAGTGGTGGCTCTGGAGGTATGGGTGGCAGTGGTGGCAGTGGAGGTGGAATGAGTTCCGGCGGTGGCACGGGTGGTTCCGGTGGTATGGGTGGCAGTGGAGGTAGTGGCGTTGGAATGAGTTCCAGCGGTGGTACGGGTGGCAGTGGAGGTATGGGGGGCAGCGGTGGTGACACTATGAGTGCCAACGTTTAAAGTTTATCGGACTAATCGATGATGCTCAATCATACCATATACATAGGTAAATCTCTATTCTTGAGTGATATATGATAAATTTTCGATATGAAAAGCTCAATTCTCAACTCTTGTTACTTTATATCAATAACCGATGAATAGATTTCATTCGATCTTTGTTTTCTATCAAAGACTGTGATTCCATGTTGTCATTAAGTTAGTTTTCAACTGATGATCACTTTTTTTCTCAGTCTTTACTGTATTGAATGAATGTTTCTTGTTTTAACTCAGTTCCAGTAAACTCTTTCAACTAGAAGTTGAAAATAACTCAGGGTGATTAGAAGAATCATCTAAACATCACTAGAAAAGAATTTCGAAGATGTTATACAGCAATTCGGGCTCCTGTTAGAATATCCCATAACTTATTCCTATCTATCGGTGGTTCTTCAATCAAAATACAGATTACTATTCAGAGGAAGGAATAGTCGTAGAAAGATGTATGAAATAGAGTCACTAGTAATTTGATAGCTAAAATTTTCTGAGCAATATCGATAACTTTCATTGGCGAGCATTTCCTCAAATGGCTAAGATGAATTGCTTATTCAATGTCAACTGATCAACATCTGGTATTCAGGAGGTCTATCTGAAGATTTAATTAGAAATTTCCATGTTATAAGCTTTTTCAGCTTCATTGATAATTGTTTCTCGGGGACTTCAAGAAAGAGCAATATCTCATTGACAAAGTGTGAAATAGTTCGGTTCGATTTGAGCCCCGTGCATTGGAGTGCTTTCGAGTTTGAAACGATTGTTCACCATATGAAAAGCCCTGAAAACTTGACTTCTAACTGACTTGCCATTTTTTATCTGACAAGAGGCAAATTTCTCAAAAAAATCTGAAGGAATCCAATTTTTTTTGCCTACACAAAATGGAGCCCATCTTATCAGTGTTTGTAGCTTCAGTTATTTTAGCCGAAATTAGTGCCTCTTCTCACGAAAATGGACCACAAGGCACCGAGAAGAGTCAGCGAGGTGCCAATAGTGGTCTAGGGGTTAGTAAAGATTCTCCTTCTGATACTACAACCCACAGTCACCGTGAGAGTAGTGGTGGAGGTGGAATGGGCCATAATGGTAGTGAATCCAGTAGGACAGAAGGTAGTGGTTCGCATTTGAGCAGTGGTGATCAAGGCACCGGTGGGAGCTTGAGCCACGGCAGAGGTGATCGAGGTGGTGGTGGGGGCATGAATCACGGTGGTGGTGGATCCAATGGTATGGGCAACAGTGGAGGTGGTGGCGGAGGTATGAATCAGAATAGTGGGGGCATGAACCAGGGTGGTGGTGGCATGAACCAAGGTGGTGGTGGATCCAATGGTATGGGAAACAATGGAGGTGGTGGTGGTGGCATGAACCAAGGTGGTGGTGGATCCAATGGTATGGGAAACAATGGAGGTGGTGGTGGTGGCATGAACCACGGTAGTGGCGGATCCAATGGTATGAGCAACAGTGGTGGTGGAGGCATGAACCAGGGTAGTGGAGGATCTGGTAGTAGTGGAGGTGAATCTATTAGTATGGGTATCAATGGTGGTCCCAATGGTAATAGCATCAGTGGAAGCATTGGCTCGAATGCAGGAAAGCTCGGTTTCAATTTGGAGAGCTCTAATAATGGAAAAGTGTTACCAATTTAGTAATACCAAATATACCAGTATGATCTAAGAGGCAGTATTCAGAGCTCACCATTTTCAGGTGATTCCTTTCCTTTTCATCGAAAATAAGCGGTTAATTTTTATCCACACGGATTAGAACTTAATGATCATGAATATTCTGTTTGGATGCTCGATGAGAACTTGAGGAAAGGCATAGCTTCAAGTTGATATAGATTTACTCATCTTATTGGTTGTTCCTTTCCGTTTGAACCGGTCACAGCTTGTTAATAATCACTTATTTTTCAGAGCTATTCGTGGTGTAAAATAAATGTTTCATTATGTACATAGGGTGCTAGAACAAACTTTTCTAATAAACTATTGACTGTGAGATGGAAATAATTCCTAGCGACTTGATAATTTTTCAAAAAACGGGGATCATTATTAGGGGCTTTTGCAAGAAGTAAATCGAATTAGTTAGAGCGAATTAGTAGAATTAGCTAAATGATTGAAATCGATTGATAAAACTGGACCAGTGATCACAGGAGAAATAAATTTCTGAGGACCTGCTTGTGGAGCGATATTTTCAAATTTCTCTATGACATTTGTAACAGATGATAGTGACAATATTCGAAAAATAGGAAGAGACATCTTTTTGAAAATCAATTTGACCACATTTCTATCGATAAATCCAAAGCAGGGATACAAACTGTAAGAAAAATCGAGATCTCAATCATTCAAACGAAAGTTCATCTCGAATAATGGTTCGATGAAGGTAAATTCTCAAAATATTTACATGAAAAACTTTGAGAGACTCATGCTTAGGCTTCCGTTTCCATTTTGCTTTTGGTCATCTGAGCCAATTCAGCTATCAGATCGCTCCTGATCAGATCTTTACTCTATGGAAAAAAACAAATACATTGATCAGAGGGCTCAAACGTATGTACAATGATCTTACCTCATCTGCCAGTGACATTGATATATCATAGGCATAGGTAACACTAGTCGAATTGAGCATCATCTTGTGTTTTGCGAGTGCTAGAATACAGTTTCTCAGACGAGCAATCACTTCTCGATCAGACATCGGAACAGATTCCATATTGACCGCAAAGCCACCGGATTCAGAGCCTTCCGAAACGGTCTGAGAAATCCAAATATAGCCATTATTACCCAAAATAAGATGAGCACCGATCGGTAAATTGTGGAAATGAGTTTTTCGCCTTTCAACAAGCGATGGAGAAACTTTGAGCAAAATTCCTTGGCCAAGTTTTCCATACTTTAAGTTTCTTGTATGAAGTGATAAAGAGCCATCAGTGAAAATTGATTGGACTTCAGCTGATATAAGATCACCTTCTTTGAAAAAATTTTTCATCATCAACTCATCTTCCACCGTTTTACGTCTCAATTCACCACCAGGCAGATTAACGGATGAAAGTAACAATAAAGAATCCAATCGAGATCCAGTATCAATTCGCCATCGTTTATTTTCCGATTGTACCTCAATCACACGACCGACGACAATATCACCAATTTCACCATTATATCTGGTTTTCAATGGTCGAATAGAAAGTAGCTTATTTACACGATCAATACAGCCAGCTACCGATGATATGAGAACCTTGTCTTTACGATATGTTCCATGACCTCTCATATAATTGGTATCATCTTTGGGTAGAGAGAGATTGAAAAAAAACATTATCATTAACATGGAACACGCTAAACATAATATCCAACCAGATTGTTCCCCAAACATTACCTGTCACTTCGTCTCCTGGTAAATACAACATTGTCACAGCCTAAAAAGCTCTACTCCTACCAGAGAAACATTTAACACCAAATTAAATTTGAAATGATGATTGAAAAAATTAAACTATATCTTCAATGTTTGTTTTCCGCGTTCAACATAGACATGTGATTGAAGGAGCAAAGTTTGCTCATCAAACTGCACGTGAATTGAGTTTGTAAACATTCACACATGCTGGATTCAAGAGATTCAATCTTTTTATTGATTATGATTTAAATTAAATCATTTAATGGATCATGTGAGTCTATCATTATGTTGAAAGGTAATTAAGAACTGTGCCTTATTCAACTAGAGTTTTGTTGATGTGAAATTTTGATTGTGATGAGCGGAGTTGTTGTCTTTTGGTGATTGAACAATTTTTGGTTATTAAAAGTTTCGGTGTTATTCGGAATACATTATACAGGTATTCAGTTTAAATTGGAAACTATTTTTTTGTGAAATAATAGATATCATGACTTGTCAAGGGGAAAGATTTTTGAATACTATCGGTGAACTAAAGACAGACCTTATACCGGAAGAGAATGAACCATTCACAAAAGAATTCTCTGAATCTTTGATTAAGAATGTATGCCAAGAAATTTTGACTTCATCCTGCTCTGAAACGGCTGATAAACTTATTAATGCTATAGGTGAATGTTCTCGAGCTCATGATGTGAAGCATTTTGTTCTGAAAGCTATGCTACCAATTCTGAAGAGTTTGAAAAAAGAATCAGAAGATATGCCCTTATGTGAAAATTTTATCAATCGAGCTTATTCTTTGCTAACATTGATTGAACTTGAGATTCCAGGCAAGAAGAATAAGAAAAAAAAGTCTATTCCCAATGAATTGATGAATCTTGATGATGGAGAAGCTACCATGTATCTTGTCAAGAGCCCTCCTAAATCATTTGTACAATCATCGTTGAGCTATGAAAAAATTGCTGATTTATTTGCTGCTGTATGGATCGTATTTCTCAGTTTCAAGGTAAATGAGATCAAAACTTTTCGAAAAATATTCCGCAATGCTTATTCTCTTTATCATTTTTAAGCTGGACAAATCGATGTATCGTAACATTCTGAAGATGATGGATAAAAAAATAATGCCTCATTTCCGTAATCCTCTAAGTTTGGCTGATTTTCTGATCGAATCATACAATATTGGAGGCTCAGCAAGCTTGCTATCGCTCAGCTCTTTATTTATTCTCATTCAAAAGTGTAACTTGTAAGTGACATTGACATTACATTGACTGGAACAGATTCTTTTACGAATGATTTTTTTCCAATTCATAGAGAATATCCCGATTTTTTCAAGAGACTTTACGCTCTACTGACACCCGATATGCTCTATGTCAAGTATAGAGCTCGATTATTCTATTGGACCGATATTTTTCTAACATCAACTCATCTACCAGCTTATATGGTTGCAGCTTTCGCAAAAAGATTGTCCCGTTTAACTTTACTCGCTGGAATCGATGCTCAATCATTTCTCATTCCTCTGATTGGCAATCTACTCGTAAGACACCCCAGTCTCAATGTAATGATTAACAAGACAACTCAAGAAACCATAGAGAGTGATCCGTACGATCCAGAGGAAGAGGATCCTGCCAAATGTAATGCAATGGACAGCTCATTATGGGAAGTTCGAACTCTTCTCGCTCATTGGAATCCTCAAATCGCCAAGAAAGCTGCTTTTATCAAGAAGAAAATTCCTGAAAAAGATTGGGACATCTCGGAAGATCTCGAGACGACATACGATGATTTGATGAGCGAATCCTACTCAGTACTTGACGATAATGTTCTCACTCTCTCGATTGATGAGAACATGAGGAATCGATTGAAAATATTTGCACAGAATTAATTCAGAATAGAATGAAAAAAGCATATAAGTGTACATTATACTTTATTCATGAAAAATATTAAACCAACATGATGATGATGATGGCGATGGTGACAACATTATCATCCCAATCGATCTGATGATGTGATATAATGGATCATGGAAAAATTAGCAATCATTGGTAGTACAATTCCAAATTCATTCCATCCTTAATTTCATAATCACCAACAGTGATATTATCTTTATAAATTGTATACCATTTTTTCAACACAATCTTATCCGAACGTGTACCACACTGAGCAGCGATCAATTTTTTCAAATCACCAATAGTATCATCCTCATTACACTTGATGCGAACTTTTTTCCCAAGACGATCATTCACAGTAATCTCAATCATTTTACACCCAAAATTGTAACCAATAAGTTTAACACAATTAAATAAATTGAAATCGAGATAATCGAAAATAATTATGGACAAGATAATTTGAAATGTTTACATTTTTTTGTGATTTAAAAAAAGATTTTTTTTTCGCCCTCTGGTGAGTATCGATATTATATATTCGGGATCAAGATATCAAGTATATCAAGTTCAGTTACTGAACTCATTCAGATTGTGTGAGTTGAGATTGTTTCAGGATAAAATTTTCTGAATACATTAGATTCTTCACCTGGTTGATGATCTGAATTTGTGTTCCTTACCGAATTTATTTTCATCATGAACTTTATTCATTCCACTCATCTGATGGGTTATTCGTAAAGTGATTCATATTCTCTCTGTGATATATCTACTTATACATCTTGTACCCTAAACACTTTTTTCTTGGTTTTGAAGTCAACAATCAACCTCACCAATTGATCTCTCTCGCTCTCATTCACTTTATATGTCCAAATGGTTACCAACAAAATGAGAAAGATTTGTGTTCATTCGTCCATCACCATCATCATCTATTCTTTTGATCATCATCAATATAGATAGCTATTGTGTGAGGGATGAATTTTAACTCATCGTTTCTTTAATTGTGATCCAAAATATACGAGGTGTTCAGTAGCTATCAAGAGGTAGATTCTCTCTTCAATCGAACTTTGGGTCCCGTTATTTGTGGTCTCATCATCATCTTAATCATCTTGACCTGTTTGGGAAGATCACTCATCATCTCTCTTCACCATTAACACATACAAACACGATATTAAATCATCATGGATAAGTTGTAAGGAAATATGATTTTATTTCATTCTGCAGTCAACAGTCATTAATTACTGTTCCTTGAACGTTCTTCTCTTCTTTCTTTCTTATTTTTCTTGTGTATCTCTCTTCCTTATCATATGTACAAATGTAGAGTGTACTCATTAATGGATTCATCTCGAGTTTGCACATTTTTGATATCCATGCTACTCATCGTTTATGGCAGTTTCAGGTAAATAATCATCTCTCTATTGATTTTTTTTCCCTTCATCAATCGGACTTGTTATTCTTTGCCAAGTCCTTGTTTGAAGAATGAGATTATGAGTGAGAAAAAAAGAAAGAGAAAGAGAAAGATGGGAAGCAATTTAGGCGTGTGAATGTTAGAATTCTTGAATATGTTCTCCTGGTCTCATGATACTTTGCGGAACTTCAAACAAATCTTCTCTCTTTCACCATCTACATCTCTATCTTCATTCATTTGAGCTGTGTAAGAGAGAGAGAGAGAGAGAGAGAGAGAGAGAGAGAAATAAGGAAGAACTCTTTCTTGATCCATCTCATCTCATCACTTCGATAATTAGATCTCTCAACATGGAACAAGAAGCCAATGAAAAGGAAAAAGATTCTGACAATCCTAAAGAAGAAAACAGTAAGAATTCAATCTTTTGGAAGCTCATAATTCTCAATCCAATAAATGTTTAGGATCAGATTTTGTTCTGATCTGTTGACATTATTTGGAATTGCTTCTTTTTTTCACATACTTATGAGAGTTCTTATCTCTTCTTTTTTTCACTCAAGAAATCCAAACTCTGGACGCAATACAAGCTCTCTGTTTACCTCTTGGCGCCTCAATATCTCTTTTAATCATGTTCTTTTTTTTCGACTCAATGCAAATGCTTTTCGCAATTTGTACTGCAAGTAAGTTCGATTTATCTTGCACTCAATAAACTGTACATTTAAATACTGCTCTGTAGTTGTACATGCTCTTAATCTTCCTGTGATTGATTTATTTTCTCTCCCACTTTCTTCCAACAGTAATTGCGGCTATAGCTTTAGCTTTCCTCCTTCTTCCCATGTGTCAATACATTCTCAGGCCCTGTACAGACAAAAAAAAGTAAGTCTAGTTTTTTCATTGATGACCTTGATTCGTTTATCTCTTGACCCTTAAACTCTCCTGCTCATGGAAACAAAATCTCATTCTTATCTCAACAGAATATCTTTCGGAATATGTGGTCGCTTCACAGCCGCTGAAATTGTATCTTTCTCATTATCAGTCACAATAGTTTGCATTTGGATATTAACGGGACATTGGTTACTAATGGATGGTAGGTAGAACATCTTTTTTTCTCTCAACCAAATTTATTCACTCAGGAAGTGTGAGAGGGTAATGTTCTACCTTCTTTCTCTTTCCGTTTTTCTTGAAATTTTCAGTTTCTTTTCTCTCAACTTTCCTCCAAGTTTGTGTTTCATGATTGTATGCACCTTTTATCAAATTTCATCGTTCGCTTTCTCATTGTCTTTTTCTATTGTTCTTTTGTTAAATTTTCTTGGCTCAACTCTTTTGAATTGTCCCCTCTTTTTTGGCGATGCTCTCACCTATCTTCAATTTTGGACTCCGAAAAAAAAGCCATGGGGATGGGTCTTTGTGTGGCCTTCATCGCTCTGGTCCGTTTGCCAAGTCTTAAAGTCTCCACTCTTCTACTTACTGGTTTGTTAATATATGACGTCTTCTGGGTATTTTTTTCATCATACATTTTCAATTCGAACGTAATGGTTCGAGTTGCCACAAGACCAGCTGATAATCCCGTGGGTGTTGTAGCCAAAAAACTGCATCTAAGCAATATGGTTAGCCGAGATCCACCCAAATTATCATTACCCGGTAAACTTGTTTTTCCAAGTATGAATAACACTGGCCATTTCTCAATGTTGGGTCTTGGTGATATTGTAAGTAAATCAAAAATTCATTTTAATCTGATTTTGACAAAGCATGCAGCTCATTATTGTCGAAGTATGTGAATGTTCAGTATACATCCCTGAGCCTTTAGGTTCCCAGATTTTCACGATAGGAATTATCAAGATGAATGACAGACTATGTGAGAACGTTGTGGTTTCTTCTAAATTGATCGATCATTTGATTAGCCTCTCTCCTCTGTATTGTCTACCTTTTCCCATTGTAATCTTAACTGGAAGGTTATCCGCTGAAATCAAGGAAGTGATTAGGATTTCCTTTATATTTACCACACACACAACCTCTAATTAGAACCTTAATTAAGGAATTGGAGATTCTTACCTCTCTCCCCTTCTTTCTTGCAAAAGTCAAGAAACTTGGAAAACATTGAGAAAGAATTGAAAAGAAAAGCTCTCACAAAAGTATCTTACTGGCGAAGAATTTGTAAGATCATGATTGTGTAATGCTTGGCTGGAGCAATCTTCTCTCTCTCTCTCTCTCTCTCTCTCTCTCTCTCTCTCTCTCTCTCTCTCTCTCTCTCTTCGCGCTGAGACGATGTGCTGAAATGAAATAGAACAGGAATGTGAAGAATGACCCAAAAGAAAAAAGTGATGCGTTGTGAATGAGTGCACTTGCAAAATGGCAAGTCCGAGCATCACATCAGAATTCGTTCTTATATATACACACACGATCTGTTGATTTTCTTAGCTAAATTCAGCTCCGAAGCTCTGAAGCATGGAAAAGCTTTGAATTTTCAAGTTTGATTAGTTTTCATCATTCCCTACAGGGACTATCATTCAACTTTCATTCTCCTGATGTATGTTGAAAGAGAGATACTGGTGATTGGAAAGCATACTGCACCTTCTTTCGACAAATGAGGGGAAAAATAGTAATGGAATGATAAAAGTTGAATCTCCAATCCGTTATTAGTAGCTAATGGATAATTGATTATTGATGTGATGGGCTCTGAAAACTGGCTCTTAACCCCTAATTTGAGGAGAAATATAATCTAAACAGTGATTGAGTCGAGAAAGATTCTGAAAATAGCTTCTTTAAACTTTTTCATTGTACTAAGTCTCTATTGATCATATCTATTCATTGATTAGTTTGAGAATTGAATTTCCTGATTTTTCGTTTGGTATCAAGATCTATTGGCTCAATGCAAGTTTTATTTCTATCGACTTGAATCGTTTGGTTAGCGAAACGATGTTCGATGAAGCATCAAAAACTAATTCGGAGGACCAATCTATACACTAAATTGAGTAAAACTCCTTTTCAGTGTATTTATCATCAGAACTATTGTTAGATGATATTATTCACAGTAGTATAGAGTATTTTATAGCTTACACAGATTCTTGACTTGGTTAGTTACTCTAGATCTTTAATTGAAGACCAGAAATCTCACTTTCCTATCGCTATACTGAGCTCTCGATAAGTTTTGAAAAATAATAATTTACTTCTAGAGGAATACAAAATTGTGTGTGAGAGTTAACTTTAAATTTCCTTGCATACTCCAGAAAGCCCATTTGTCTAAACTTCCATCTCATGTTGGATAACTTTTTCATTCCCTCGCATTCCAGTTCTCTTTCCCACAACAATCTGATATTTTTCTATTCACTCTCGCATTTATTTTGATTTCCTCTGTTTGAACTTGAATTTGGGAATGTTTTGCAAATAGCTTAAATTTACCATGAGGCTACTTGTTCTTTTTCTTTCACTTACAAAAGCTTGTTAAACTGCTCTCTTCGTTCCTTATTTCCATCAAAGTTTTTGGCATCGAGTCTTCCTCTCTCTCTCTTTCTCTCTGCATGTTAGTGGAAGCAATAAAAAAACTGTTCTATCTTGTTGATTCTTATTGTTGGCATTTTCTTTTACCTCCCTCACTTTTCAGAGAGAGAGCATTGACCACTATTTTATTACAGTCAACTTGCGAGGCAATAATAATGGCAGCAGGGAAGAAGGTGGTATTCATCGGACGAAATCGATTTCCGTTTTCTTCTTCTCTCTCTCTCCTTCTCACCTGAACTTCACCTCTTTAAACTTCTTCCCTTTAAACATACTACCTGACTCATTTGATGAGATATTCTCAACTTCCGTTGATTTAAGTAGCTGAAAAATTTTTCAAGTTGCTCATTTATCATTAAGATCACGTTTTTGAGAGTATCGACTCTTCATTTTTAAACTGTTTAAAGTAACAATTTTTTCTGTACAACTCTGAGAACACTTTTACCTTTCCTTCCATAAATAGAAAAAGGCACAGTTTTCCATTCTTTGCTCAAAATTATCTCTCAAGTCTTTCAATCAATAATTTTGATGTTGAGTACCTATTCGCCACTTGGTATTGTATGTGGTCACGGCTCCATCCTCTCACCCACAGATTGAGAGATGCTTTTTGAATATTTTTCATGTTAAATCTAGTTTTCTTTTGCCCTGCTCGAGGTGAGAAAATACATTTCATTTGAATAGGGTTGGTAGAAAATTTTTTACGTTGAATTTTCATGCATCCTGTCTTTTGTCTGTTGGTAAAGTTTTTTGAAACTTTAATGGTCACGAACAAAATTTCAAGTCAACCCCATTCAAGGGAAAGAGAAGTGGCTGTCTGGATTGAAACAAGAAGAGCGTGTAAGAATGAGAGGAAAAGAATAAATTAAATGAGAATCTGCGAATCAATTTGCATTTCAATCATCCTCCGAGAAGGGTCAAAAAAGGGACTCTTTTTCTCGCAAAGTTGTCAGTATTTGTTCGTCCTAACTTACCGTTTGCATAGGTCGAATCCAATAGTTGTGTTGATAGTTTCGTCAATGTTTTGAGAAACTATCAATATCAGATTTTAGCAAGAATCGTTGCAGCTCATTAGTTTTGCCTGAGATAATTCTTTGAGATCAATAAGACAATTGCGTATCATAATTCCTTGACTGAAAGTAGTTGGTCTGGTGGGAGTGAGATGCAATTTTGTATGCTTGTGTGTGTCAAAAAGAAATTCCTTAACGATAATGAACGAAGCAACCCATGAAATTACTGTGAATGATATTTTCTTCTTTAGGTTATGCCTGGTCTTCTGTTATGTTTCGTACTCAGATATGATGCTTTCAAAAGGTGAGTCTAATTGATTATGAGGATTTGTGGTCCACTTGAGAGGGACTACATACAAGTGTCATTCCTGTATCATTTCAGCTTGATATATAGCTTCTTGTCTTTAAGATGATAAAATAATAATATTTTGTTCGTGTTTTCTTTCAATTTGTCTCAAGGTCATCATTAAATTCGGCAGAAGCTGGAATCCCACCTCCGAATCATCATTTTGCCAGAATAACCTACTTCCATTGTTCTCTGATTGGCTACTTTTGTGGTGAGAAAATCCTTTACTTTCGAAACGGACAAGAATAATAAGAGACTCTTCTTTGCTGGAGACACTGACCCGAAATGTCATTTTAACCTATTCCCAATTTTCTCTCTCTCTCTCTCTCTTTCTTTCTTTCTTTCTTCCACGCTCTCTTGTCGTTGAATTCTCTCTTCAATTCAGGACTCCTGACAGCAACAGTGTCTTCTGAAGTGTCCAAAGCGGCTCAGGTGAGTTATTTCATAAGAACGGTCAAGTAGAATTAGAATTATGTTGTGCACTGAACCTACTGGTAATCGGAACAGTTTCAGAATGGTTGACATTATATTGCTTTGGTAGTTTCTCATGTACAGCATTGATTTTTGCCCAAGCAAATATTATTATGTTGTAATACATGTATTCATTAGAACTGACCTATCACAACATGAAGCTTAATTTTTTTAGAATAGTTGGAGAGTTAAAAAATTACCAAATTGGGCTCTTATCGTTAGATCAAAAGTTCCAAAAAGGATCACTCGTCACGAAATAGTAACGTATCTGACTTGATTGCTCACGATCTTTAGCTCTTTCTAAGTGGCTCTCATGCAATTGACTTTGCATTGGAATTTTGGAGCTCTTTTCATCTTACTAGTCAGCAAAATCATGAGAAACAATAAATAAACCATCACTCATATTAAGTTTGTCTTTTTTTGCCATTCTTCACATGTTTCATCTCACAAGCCCATTCCTGAAAACTCATTGTTATCTCTCTTTTCATGTTCCATTATCAACAAAGCCGGCTCTTCTCTATCTTGTCCCATTTACTTTGCTGCCACTTCTTACTATGGCCTGGGTTAAGGTAATACACTTCAACAGTTATCTCTTGAATGTACTCCAAAACTGCCTGATTTTCTTAATTTTTGATTTCGATTTATTACCAACTTGCTGATAGCCTCACAGGCCAACAGCTTAGTTAAATTTCTTCTTATTAACTTGAGAGAAAATTTTCTTGAGAAAATAAATGAGTGAATATTTTACATTCTCTTCTTTACAGGGTGATTTGAGACGAATGTGGAGTGAACCTTTCAGGACATCAGCACTACCAAAGCATCTAGAAGTCTAATGAACGTTGGTCCTAAGATAAAGAATGTATCAAAAAATCCCACATCACATCTCAACGTGTCTTGGTTCATCCTGAGGCTCATATTTGCACCTATCCTGGATAGAATATAAAAGGTCTCAGAAGCGCTTTTGATAATTCCTAATCCAAAGTCACATTCTTCGGAGTCAGAGCTCCGTCATATTTACAGCCTCGTACCCCAAAGAAAATCAAACTTAAATTCTCTAGTGAGATTCGCTTACTTAAACTGATAAAAAAAATTCTCATCGAAGAGCACCCAACCCAGCATTTTATTGCTAATTCAATCAGATACTGTTGTTTTTTCTACTGTCATAGGATTCTTATACAACTTTCAATCATCATGTTTTCATGAGAATGGCTTGATTATCTAAGTATTGTGAGATTAATTTCAAGCTATCAGCAGAACCTTCAAGTCTTAATTCTGAAACTGTGGTTACTTATTTGACCTCAAGTCATAGCGTCTTGTAGAGTGAAAGTCTTTCTGTTCAGCTATTCTTATTTGAATTTTTACGTGTTTTATATTGTATAATATATCTTCATTTCTCATCTCTTCACGGCATCATCGAATGAATATCCTTCCCTTAGATTCACTCGTAAATTCTTAAAGGGCAAAATTTCTTAGTTCAAAAGCTTCTATAGCGACTGATTATCATTTAATTTTCATTGTAAATCAAATCTCTTTATCTTTAAATCTGGCTTTTCAATACCTTAGAACTTGAGTTAAACCGCTCAATTGGTCGAAAACGATGAAAATAAAGTTGTTGTATTATTTTTTTCAAAAACTAAACATTTATTGTATTCATTTGTGGTCTAATTTATAAGCTTTCAACGCTTCCGGATCTCTATCTTCGCCGTTCAAAATTCTGTTTTTAGCCCACTCTCTAGCTACTTTAGATACTGAAATGATTTAATTAATGTATGTTTCAAAGTTTTGATAACAAAAACCTTCAAATATTGGGTGGTGGACATCCAGAGGGTAGAGGAGCTTTCTCACTGCGAAGACCAATCAAACCACAGCCAATCACTTTGCCACTATTACCAGTAATTTGACTTTCCTTGCCCTTTCCAACACCCAAATCATCAGGCCATTCATGAACCTGGTAACATAAAGAAAGAATTTGATGTCAATTCGAATGATAGAAGGAAACTTACCAGAATTGAACGTCCCAGAACTGAATTATCGGATCTACTTGACACACTGATTTGTCCATTGAATTGATTGATGAAGGCAATACCCCGACGATCAGCCTGAATGTTGCCCAAATCACCGTTATGACGAAATTTGTCGTTTGAGCCAGCATGTGGATAAGGTACCATAGAAAAATGTTTTCCGGCGTTTTCACATCGGCCATTGTGCTGTCCAAACTGGTGGATATGCCAACCATGGCTACCTGGTCGGAGACCACATATGACTCCATAGAGTGATGCTCCGTTCCACTAGAGAAGAATTTGGAGATGGTTTCATAAAATCGAAAAGATTTATCAGACAGAAAACTTACAGAATTTTCAAAGAAAATCCACCCTCTCAGTCCATTTTCACCACGAATGATAGCCTCAGCGTAGTGACCTTTCTTCTGGAGAGATTGAGCTCGTCGAGATTCGATGCTCACATTGGAAGATAAGTGACCTGGAATCGGAGTTGGTGTGGCTTGAGGTGGATTTTCGAAAGCTGAATCGTCCTCTTCATCGATTGGATCGATACCCAGGCTAGTTTTAGAGCAAACAAGAAAAATAGAGAGTTTTAAAATCAAAAAAGCCGAAAACTTCATCATTGATCACTCAATTCGACTCTTTGTAACAAAGAAAACGATTGTCATTTTAACGAAGAAATCAGAAATTATGACGATAATGTCATGACTCTCTTGCCAGTGTGTGTAATTTTTCTTATGATCATTATGTCTCGGAAAGTTTTCTCCGGAAATTAATCTTTTCATGCCTATTGTCTTGAATTCATGTAAGATCATCATAATTGCTCATGTATATATGAAAGACTGTAGGAAGAATAATCATTATTCGGTGACTTTTATCTGATTCTCAGCGACTTTCAATAGGCAAAGAATTGAATTAGGAAATGAGTACAGAGAGCAGTAATGAGCAGACTAGGGAAAGAGAAGAGATGAAGTGTGTGTATTTGTGCGTATTTGTGAAAGAGAGAAAATGGAAGAAGAAAGAGAAAGAGAAAGAGAAAAAAGAATTGCTTGAATGCTGATGGTAAATTGAATGAGAGAAAAAGAAAAATAATCGAATGGATGAAGGTTGTGTGTGTATGTGTGTATGTGTGAAGATGGGTTCATATAAAAAGGGTCGAAAATTGGTTAAGGAAGTGAAGATTTTTCTCTCTTTACTTCTCGCGCCATTTTTGTCCTCTCTCTCTTTCTTTCTATCTCTAAATGCTCGGAATTTTCTCGACATGCTCGACCTTTTTCATTTATCTTTACTTTTCTTTCTTTCTTTCTTTCTTTCTCTCTCTCTCTCTCTCTCTCTCTCTCTCTCTCTCTCTCTCTCTCTCTCTCTCTCTCTCTTTGGATGGATGGATGAATGAATGGGTGGCAGAAACTCATCGTCACTATGATAAATTGGAAAGTAAACTAAAATTTTCCTCTCGCATTCATTCTTCTTTCCACCATGTAATTTTTCCAAGAGCAATGCTTCCATATTCTCTTCGTTCTTGGTATACACATTTTCCCTGACTGAGAAAGAAAACAAAGAAAATGAAAGCATTCACCAGTCTGCGGTATGTCCAATGCTCGTGAGGTTGTGTGTGTATGTATATATGTGTATATATTGTGTTGGCATTGAGAGGCCTTCCAGGAGGTGATCGGATGTTTGTGCGTGTGTGAGTATGCTAAGTGTATATCGTTAGCATGCTAAACTGAATGTTGCTGAGGTTTCTCCATTCAATAGTGTTCGAATTTCTTCCGGAAGAATCAGAAATCAGGAGAGGGAGAAAGAGAAAGAGAGAGAGACAGAAAGACAGAGAGCGAAAGAAAACATCACATCGACACTCATTTTGAGCCAGAAGGCGAGAGAGAGAGAGAGAGAGAGAGAGAGAGAGAGAGAGAGAGAGGCTCAAGATTTCAGGTTGAATAATAGGGAGAGCAAGAGAAACTGAGCGAAGAATACGCGAGATTGAGGAAGGCCGTATTCTCTCAGTAAGGTGAGTTCTAGAAGAGAGAGAGAGAGAGAGAGCACAAGCGAGCATTTTATCGAATTGGAATGAAAAGGAAGATGACAAAGCTACATGGAGAAAGAGAGACAAGTGAGAGGAATAGAGAGAGAGAAGCATTCAGAACCGTATGAGTGTTTGTACCTGTCCGATCGATAATTCTTTTCGGTGAGTATACCTCTCCATAGAAGATTATCTTATGGGGGCATGACAGCGATTCTTGGACCAGTTAGAGAATGCGTCACCAGATATTCCAAGTGAGAGAGGGGGTTTGTATGGGTAGAGAGAGAGAGAGAGAGAGAGAGAGAGAGAGAGAGAGAGAGAATATATGTGTATATGAGTTTACACTTTGGTGGAGGAGCTTCAGAGAATGAGAATCTAACCAACATCCCTGAGCCAACATCCTTTTTCCTTTCTCTCTACTGTATCCTCCTCTCTTTCTCCCTCTTTCTCCTTCTCTCTCCCTCTTCTACTCGAATCTCTCGATTACGGCAGAAAGTCCATAGACATTTTGTTCTCTTTTCCCTCTCTTTCTCACAGGCATTTAGTGGAATACTTTCAACAGTGAATGTTGTTCTCCTCTGATTCTGGTTCTTCTTCTTCTTCGTCTATTCAGAATACTTATCACTCTTATACGCTGAACCGCCAACATCAAATTGTGTATTTCCATCAGTCTCCGTGCTCATTTCTCCTTTTCTCCCTTTCTGATAGCTATTTTGTTCTCTTCCTCTAGCTTACTCCTTCTTCCTATCTCTTCTCTCAATTTCTTTATATTATACTAGTTGACCTGATCTTTCACTATATTCTTTATCATTATTCACACACACACATATACTTACATAGAAGAGCGGGAGAATATTCTTGGTATTCTTGTTTTTCCCATCAAATACTTTCTCTCTTCAACTACTTCTTCATCGATAATCTTCTTCTTCTTCTTCTTCTTCCTCCTCCACTTGCTCTCTTGTATAGTCAGCATCTTGAGGGAGGATTTTTTTTGCTCTCTATTCCTTTTCCTCTCTCTCTCTCTCTCTTTCTTTCTCTTGTCCACTTGGGCAAACATTCTTGAATAATATCGAGTGTGTCCACCATAAATACTCTCTCCTTCTGTCTGCTTGTATAAACCTCCAAATAAACTTTTTCCTCTGACAAACCTTTATAAACCAGTGAGCTAATAAATCAGTAAGTGGCAAAAGTTATCATCATCATTATCATCAACATCAGCATCCTTTCCACAGCATCATCCAGCATCTTGTTCACCATCATCATAAGCAGCATCTTGAGCATTTATCCAATATGAATCGAGGCTCTCGTATTGAAGTTCCACAAGAGCTATCCAACTTATTGCTCGATTTTACGGTCAGTGTTTTGATGAACAAACCAGACCATTTAGTTGACTATGCGGCAAACTATTTTACCAGATTGAAGGAAGAGCGTAAAAGTGGTGGATCCATTCCACAATCAAGTCAACAACAGCAACAGCAAGCATCATCAACCAATTCATCGACTAGTGGTCAAGTGAAAGCATCACCATCAACCGGCAGTAGTGGCAATCATATGGATGATGAAAGTGAAGATAATTATGATTTTAAACCACCGGCTAAATTATCATTTAACCGGCGAAAATCTGTGTTCGCTGAGCATTATGATCCGGCGGAAGATGATGAAGATGAAAATGAGAAAATTGTCCATCCAAAAAGTGATGAACAACGTAAAAGATTGGGAGAAGCGGTTAAAAGTATACTTTTATTTCGTTCTCTAGATCCTGTAAGTACATTTTGTATCATATCTTATTACCTTTTGCCATTCAATATACATATACATATATACATATATGTATTGTTCAACAACAACCAATTTTTCTTATTGTTCAAAGCGAAAAATTTTGATATTGTTTTGCATAATTTTGCACAACCGATTTCCATTCTCTTTCTCTTTCTCTCTCTTACTATGCACACTTACTACCTTTCTTGTACACACTTTCCAACATTTTCTACTCATTTCTGCTATCATCATCATTTTATCATGAATTCATTTCGAAAAAGTGGTGCAAAGAGAGAGAAAATTCGTTGCCAAGTAACCGAAGAAAGGTTGATTACTTGCTTATACACATATATTACCTTTCTCTCTCTCTCTCTCTCTCTCTCTCTCTCTTTCACCATCTATTCATTCATTCATCCATTTTCATACACAGACATATGAATTATCTTACATATATACATGTATATACGTACATATTTGCATTATCATTTGATGCCAATTTTTTCATCACAACCGTATGAATTCGAATTCGTTTCTGTATATCATATCATCTCTCTCTTCCTTTCTCTCACTTGGCTGTATATGCAAAGTAATATGCATATGTGAAAATATGACAAGGTAGAGAGAAAGAATGCATTTATTAATGCAAGAAAATATTGCCCCACAAGGGATGAAATGAAAAATGTTTTAATGGTATACTGTACATAGAAAAATGATAATCAAATGAAATAGAATGGAATATGTGTATGCATATACATCCTGTCTCAATCAAGCTTATGAACTTATCGCTCTTTTCCATGCATACCATTTATACAGTGGATGAGCTACACGTACACATTAACTCAATCGAAGATGATCGGTTCACGGTAGATAAATCAAGGTACATTGAACATGATTGCCCTCATTTGATTGCAAAATTTAAAATTTACCCACATGTTTGTCGACCATTCATTTGCCCTCATTTGCATATAGTAAAATGCTCTTCCTCTTCTAATTGAATCCGCTCAACAACACCCTCATCTCTCTCTCTCTCTCCTCTTCCTCTGATAGTTTGTTTTACCCTATTTGGAACTCTCTCTCTCTTTCTGTCTTTCTTTCTTTCTCTCTACTTGAAGGCTTACCTGGTGAAAGGTTGAAAGTAGGCAAAATAGGGATGAAAAGTTGTATGTTGAATTCATCATCTTGTATATACATGTCCTCACTCATATGACCTTTATCCCTGGGCTCTTATCCCACTTTCTCTCTCTCTCTTCAATAACCTTCTCACTTTATTTCTCTCTCTCTCTCTCTCTCTCTCTCTCTCTCTCTCTCTCTCTCTCTCTCTTTGCTCCATATTCACATTCTCTTTTGATGGAAAACTAATCGATTTTGAATTGACGTCACTGCAATCTCATTTTTGGTACAAATTCTAGGGCCTTGCTTTCGTCATACTTCCATGTCATGGATCTCTCTCTCTCTCTCTCTCTCTCTCTCTCTCTCTCTCTCTCTCTTTCTTTCTTCTCTTTCAATTGCAAAAGAACAATCACATTTCTCTCTCTCCATCTCTCTCTCCTCTTATACTTGATCAGACTTCAGACAGTACCAGCCACTTACCTAGTGATTCTCTCCTTCTCTCTCCCTCCTCCACAGCATCCATTCTTTTCCATCTCTCTCTCTTTCTCTCTCTCTCTCTCTCTCTCTCTCTCTCTCTCTCTCTCTCTCTCTCTTGTCTCATCCTCTTTTTCGATGACCCACTTTCATATCTCTCTCTTCTTTTTCTCGTATTCCTTTCTCAACTTTCTTTTCATCTTTAAACATTCTTCTCTTTCACATTCTCTTTTTGAGGTCCTCGTTTTCTTTTGCCTCCACAAACATTTCCCTTGGTACACTTTTTACTCTCTTCTCAACTCTTCTATCTTGAAGGTGCATTGTTATTCACGAAAAAAGGGAAGAAGAAGAAAAACGAGAGAGAAGAGATAAAGAAGAGACCAGATAGAGCAATATTGAAGAGAGAGAGAGAGAGAGAGAGAGAGAGAGAGAGAGAGAGAGAGAGAGAGAGAAACAGCAAAACATAATAGAACAGAATGGAGAGATAAAAAATTTGCTGATGTGTGAAGGTAACAAACATGAGAATCGAGTGAACTTTGAAAAATAAATCTGGTTAGAAAGAGGAAAGGCTCCTGAGAAGGGAAAAGTTTTTGCCCCTAATTTCATTCAGTATAGCTTGAGAAGTACACAGGCTTATCATTTATCATTGATGGCTGGGAGAAAACATTTTCCATGTTATTTGCTCATAATTTCATCATGAGAGAGAATCGAAAACATTGCCTGTTTATAAAAGTGAGGAACCTTCCTGAGCTAACTTCATAGTCAGCAAGAATTCTATTTCCTATTGAAAAGACTGATCTAAGTTCAATTCTATGAGACTAATTCTTTTCAATTTGTCTAATTTTCTCTGGTCGATAAAATTTTGAAAGAAAAGATTCTCCTTTATCTACTATATTAAATTTAATGATTTCTATGATTAAAAAAATGACCTTCCAATGGCAATCATTTGAAGGGGATCATCATGGCGACTAAATTGGTCCAAAGGCCCATAACTAATAATTTTGAAATCAAGAAAGAATGTTAAACAAACCGATATGGCCATCAGAATTCTTCTCAATTACAAAATATGAAATCAGTTGAATTCTCAATGATCCATATCCAGAAATCTTTAGCTCCAGATTCAGCTGATTGGCAAGCCATGTCATGATGTACTAAGTTGATTTATTCGAATCGTGAACACAAAATACTAGATTCATTCTCGTGGAAACAAGTGAATTCTGCAGTCATTCAGATACTGTATGACAATACATACATTATCTGTATAATGACATTCATATGATTCCATTTGATTTCAAGCACAACTGGAGGGTAACAATGAAGTGTAGTTGACCACTCTGAACAGTGATTCGTGGGAAAACATCCACTTTTTTCCTTTTATCAGTCTTTTTTTTCATATGTGCATGTGTGTGCATACAACATCGCTAAATTATCACAGAATGGATGGAGTTTGGAGAATGCTTTTTTTTGCGAGGAATCCTTTGTATTCTTGTATCAGATTCTTTCTTGTCAAAAATTGATCGAGCAAACATTTGACTTGCCTGGAAGTACCTTGAGGGCATTCTTGTTGACCATAGATAGAAATATATGTATGTTCCTTTCATTCCTTTTTGTCACGTGAAGATAGGAGAATTCTTCCAGCATTCTGATTTCTTCCTCTCTCCACTTTGTCCTTGATTCTGGGGAACACGAAAAGAGCTCGTGATTTCATCTGAAAATTCCACCTTTTCACAATTTATTCAGGAGAAATTTTTTCGAACAAAATATGAAAGCCTTCTAGCAAAATTTTCACAGTACTTGTACTTGTATATGCTCAAAATATGAGCAATTTTTGCCTTCTCATGCTCAATTCATTGAATTAGAAATTTTGAAAGCATCAATTGCTTGGATGGCTCATTCTTGAGAGCAAATGAAATCAAATTATAACTTGCTCATTTTTTGAGTAATACATTATCCAAAATTGGAGTCATTTTGAACTATTTCCTCTTGATATTCTATGCAAGACTTGCTGTTTCCTGAATTCACTGGTAATCGTGAATCACACAGCATTCAACCAAGATGTTCAATTGAGTTACTCATCAAACTGAGTGAAAATTGTCTATCAAAATTGGATCAACATGTAAAAATTTTGTGAAAATCTTCCTACCACAACAATAATCATTCTTTTCATTATTATAAAAATTGAAGTTTCATTTGGAAGACTCAAAAATCGAACACCATTAGCACACATCATGATGACTTTCGATATTTTGGCGAGGTTTATATGATATCAAATTCATATTTTTTCTCAATTTTCTTACCCTCTCTCTCCACGACATGAGGAGAGTTGATATTGGCATTGATTTCTAAGACTTTTCTCTCAACACATACTATACACCTATTTGATTCAAAATAAGTCAATCTATAATGCTAATTAGCTGAAAATTCAGCAAATTCATGCTCTAAAATATAGTTTTCAAATGAATTCATCAACCAATATATATTTGAGTGAAAAGTAACCAATGTATTCACTTTACCTTGTGATCATTGTTGTGCTGATAAGTTCATGTGAAACGGGAATTGATAGATACCATTTTAGACGACCAAGCACCGAGCAGATCCATTCATCAGAGCATCCAAGTGATTCTGGTGAAACAACCGGAACACAAGCTCTAGCATCCAATCAACCAACAACAGATCCTCTTACAACTTCAAAAAACTCTCTAATCCCAAATGGTGCTCAAACGACAGCCAAGAACAATCAACAACCACAAAATGGATCACAACCATCATCAGAGATTAGGATGAGAGATATTCCCTATATTATCAAAGACGTGGCAGTACACAGAGATTATATTTACATCGGATCAATCAATAAGGTTACCATGTTGGACCAAAATTTGAACGATAAGGGTAGCAAAAATTTGGGGCCTGTAAAAGATTCCAAAAATATGATGCCAATTGAAGGAGAACAAAAAGGATCACAAACAAATGTGATGGTAACATCAATATTTCCAACCACAATTAACAAAAAAACGCACATAAATGTGTGTACAAATACTTCTCAAGGAATGTGTTATATTTCGAGTCCAGGTAAATTGCAGGATTTGAAATTATTTGGTTCCAAATATGATACAGCCAATTTCATCGCACCTCGACTTGAGGATATATCCATACTGTTCAACAAGCCAGGTTATAAGGGTGAAAATCGAACATACATACTATCATTACACAGTTATGATGATAGGATAACGGCAGTTCGAGCACCCGGAATATCATATCGCCAATTGACCCCAGATGGATGGTCATACAGCTTAAATGAGGAAAAAGAAGAAGGTGCCAAAATTGAGCTACTCGCAGAGTTTCGTAAAAATTTCAATATATCATATCTGTACGGTGTTACTGATGCTGAATTTGCATATGTTATCAAAACTGAACCAAAAGATCCCATGAATCGTAGTGGAGGTCGAGTAACTAGACTCTTGAGAGTATGTTTATCAGATGATTCTCTGACATCATATAAAGAGATAACATTACAATGTGGTAATTTTACGGAAGCTTCTGCTGCTTCTTTGCCCAGTGAATTTGAAGTTGAAAATGCACCGGTTGTGTCACCTGATTGGGAAGATGCTGATGGCAATGTTAGAGCTAAATCAACTCAAACCACAAAATCACCGAGTTCGGATGGTAGTAGCAGTGAATCGAACATGAGAGATTCGGGTTCCAAGGAATCCAGTAGCTCAAAATCTGAGCATAAGAGCTCCACTAGCTCCAGTAGCTCAAGTAGTACTGGCGGTAGTAGTAGTGGCCCTAGTGACAACTTGGAAGATGATGAAGAATCATTCATATTTGTCATAGCATTTACAAATAAAACAGCACCAAATGCTAAATCAGCTGTTTGTGCATACGATCTGGATGAGATTGATCGACTATTCGAGGAAGCCCACCACATGTGCACGGTACAATCTCATCCACAGGCGAATGTAAAAATTTTATCACAAAACAGTTGCCATCGAACCAATGAGCCATACAGTGGATGTGGTGCATCATACAGGAATCCATTTATTTCCAATCCTAATCCAATGGTGAGAGAACCAATATATTTTGTGAAAAATGAGATCACTAGTATACGTGCAATCGTACAAAAACGTATGAATGGACCAAATAAAGGATCAACCCAACAGGCAACGGTACCGCCAACAGCTAGACCATCAGCCCAATTATTCTCAGCTTCACCAACCTCAGCTTCATCATCCTCAGCTCAGCCATCTCCAGCTTCTTCATCCTCAGCTTCACTATCCTCGACTTCATCATCCTCAGCTCAGCCATCCTCAGCTTTACCATCTTCACCACCCCCAGCTCCACTAACCTCAGTTCAGCTATACCCGATTTCACCATCCTCGACTTCATCCCCATCGGGTCAATCAGCCTCAGCTCAACTATTCTCAGCACAATCAACCCCAACGTTAACCGCATCAGGTCAAATAATTTCAGTTCAACCTCCACCAGCACAAACAACACCAGTATCAGCATCTCCATCCTGGACAGTTTTTGCAACATCTTCAGTTTCCACACCAATAGCACTACAACAAAGAATTGCCTTAGTAGATACTGATGATGATGAGCCTGGAGGATCAAGTTATATTCAAGATTATGGTGACAGTGAAGGTGGTGATGATACCTCATGTCCAATGCATACTCAACCGCAAAAGAGTAAAGGGAATGTGATATTTTTTGGCACCCAAGACGGATTTTTGGCTCGAACAACCATGGATTCAATTGTGTTTTACAAAAAAGTTAGCACTAAACCAATTCATTGGATAAAGAAAATGAAGAGTGACAGTGATGGAGAATTGGTTGTAGCATCCGAAAAAAATATTGTAATCTATCCGATAGCAAAATGCTCCGTATACAAAGATCAACAATCGTGTAACGAAGGCCAGTTAAGAGGTGATACCTTGATGTGCTATTGGAATGGTGGTAGTTCTGTGTGTGAAGATGCTAAGGGAAGGTGTCCAACAAAAGGATCAACAGTCATTAATCTTCAAACTTCTCCAACGATATCATTATCCAGTCATGAATCCTCGAATAAGCCAACAACACCATATTCCTGTCACCAGTCATCGGCAAAACCAACAACAACCCAATCTAGTCCTCAGTTAATGGACAGACCAACAACACCACAATATAGTTCTCATTCGGATAGATCAACAACTACCCAATCTAGTCACCAGCCATCGATAGGATCAACAACACTACAGTCTAGTCCTCATTCGGATAGATCAACAATGAAACAATCTAGTCCTCATTCATCGGATAAACCGACAACAACACAATCTAGCCATCCGTCACCAGCTTCAGCACAATCAACAACAACATCAACAACCCAAATACCTTTGATGGATCAACCACCGATCATGGATCGGTCCAGTCAGCCTCCTCTGCTTGACGTACCCGTGGAAGAGGTGAGTAAGAATAATGGTCAACCTTAGGGTGAGGTGTCTGATGAGAATTTTCTAAAATGATGGAATTTTAGGAGCCAAGAGAAGCTGAATTCCCAAGCGATTCTTCTTCTGACGAAGAATTCTGTTCTGCGTATCAATCGAGATGTGCCTCATACTGTCAGGGAAATAGTGGTCATTCTGTTAAGCCCACTAAGAAGGAGCATAAAACAAATAATACTAAAGGCTCCAGTGGAACTCACGAGGAGAAATCCTCTAAGTCAGAGAAGAAAAGTTCGAATGAGAAGATCGTTTCTAGTAATAAAACAGTGGTAACAAAAGAAGAGATAACGAAAAGCAAATCAGAAAATAATTCAGAAGAAATTGGACAGCAAGTAAGTTCGGAAATTGAGAAAGAAGGAATGGAAGAACGATCAACACACCCATCTGATCATCATGAACCTGGTGATGAAATAGGATCCTCGATGAGCGGAAGCTCTTTGGGGCCATCATCAGGAATGAGTTCTCAGTTGGGTCACTTCGGATCCTCGAGTGATGCAACAAAACCAATTGACCCATCAACACGGATGACAGATTCATCAGGCTTACCGTTGAGCAAGGCAGGAGCATCTACACCGAGTATTGACTCATCTGGATTACCAATAGGAAAGACAGGGGCAACAAGCCCTGGCCCAGACTCGTCGAGTTTACCTCTAGGTAAAACTGGAAGTTCTTCGAAAACTTCTGGGTCCCCTGGCTCCTCATTGGGATTAAGTTCAGGCTCAAGTCATTCTGGGCCATCGAGTGGTTCAACGAAATCAGTGGGTTCATCGACTCAAATCAGTGATTCATCTGGACTGCCAATTCGCAAGACGGGGGCAACAAGCCCCGGTCCAGATTCATCTGGTTTACCTGTGGGCAAGACTGGGACTTCCTCGAAAACTTCTGTATCACCCGGTTCTTCATTGGGAATAAGTTCAGGCTCAAGTCACTCTGGACTATCAAGTGGCTCAACGACCTCAATAGGTCCATCAACTCAAACCAGCGATTCATCTGGGCTACCAGCCGATAAGACGGGGGCAACAAGCCCCGGTCCAGATTCATCTGGTTTACCACTAGGCAAGACGGAGAGCTCTCCGAAAACAGGATTACCTAGTACTTCATCAGAAATAACCCATTCTAGATCATCAAATTTTGCAACCTCACCAATGGGTGTATCAACAAGAGCAATGAATCTATCTGATTCACCAGTTACCGCAAAAGGAGCAACTAGTTCAGGAATAGATTCCTCTGGATTACCACTAGGTAAAACGGGAGGTTCCACGAGAACTTCAGTGTCAGGAGGTCCTTCATCGACAATGAATTCAGGTTCAAGTCATTCAGGATCATCGACCGATTCAATCTTTGTTGGTAAGACCTCGCATTCTCCAGGTTCAAGCGGTCCATCAGTCAATCCAACTGGTGATGGTTTTATTGGATCAGGAATGAATACACATTCATCAACTGGAGCACCTCACAGTTCAGTTGTAGATTCATCTAGTTTACCCCCAGACAAAATTGGAAGTTCCTCGAAAGCTTCTGGATTGCCCGGTTCCTCATTGGGAACTAACCCAGGCTCGATTCCTTCTGGATTATCGAGCGGTTCAACGACAGCAATGGGTCCATCGACTCAAACCAGCGATTCATCTGGGCTGCCAATTGGCAAGACGGGGGCAACAAGTCTTGGTCAAGATTCATCTGGTTTACCTCTTACCAAGACTGAGACTTCTTCAAAAACTTCCATATCATCCAGTTCTTCATTGGGAATAAGTTCAGGCCCAGGTCACTCTGGACTATCAAGCGGTTCAACGACAGCAATGGGTCCATCGACTCAAACCGGCGATTCATCTGGGCTACCAGCCGGTAAGACGGGGGCAACAAGCCCTGGCCCAGATTCATCTGGTTTACCTTTGGGCAAGACTGGGAGTTCCTCAAAAACTTCTAGATTACTTAGTTCTTCATCAGTAATGAATCACTCTGGACCAACTAGTCTTGCAACCTCACCATTGAGTATATCAACAACGAGAGCTGTCAATTTATCCGATTCACCGGTTAGCATGACTGGCTCATCTATTCATGATACAGATTCATCTGGATTATCATTGGGCAAGACTTTAAGTACCTCAAAAACTTCTAGATTAGGAAGCCCTTCATCAGGAATGAGTCCAGTATCAGGTCGTTTTGGACCATCGAGTAGTGCAACTTCACCGATGGACACATCAACAGAAGCCACAGGCTTATCTTCTAGATTACCACTGAGTGAAGTAGGCAGTTCTTCAAAAACTTCAGGATCATCAGCCTCTTCATCGGGAATGAGTCCAGACACTGGACAATCTACGGCCACAGGCTTTTCCTCTCATTCTAGTTCTACAAAAAACTCTGCCAATCCATCTGCAGCAGGCTCCACCGGAGTAGCAACTAAAGGTCAATCATCAACTTCAGCTTCTCATAGTACTCACGATAGTCTAGGTGAAGATTCATCCAGTCTTACATCAGGCAAAACTGGAGCTTCCACGGAAACTTTGGGATCAGGAGGACCTTCGTCAGGTATGAATTCGGGCTCTAGTCAATCTGGATCATCGAGTACAACCTCGCCGATGGTTACATCGACACAAACTCCAGATTCACTGAGTTCACCTTTAGACACAAAAGGAGCAAGTAGTTTAGGAACAGATTCATCTGGATTACCTTTAGGGAAAACAGGAGGCTCTACGAAAACTTCAGGATCAGGAAGTCTTCCAACCGAAATGACCCCATCTTCAAGTCCATCAAACTCAAGAAAGACTTCGCCTTCTCCAAATTCAAGTGGCATTCCAATCAATCCAACTGGTGATGGTTTCACTGGATCAGAAGTGAAAGTGGCTTTATCAACTGAAGCACCTCACAATTCAGGTTCAGACTCATCTGATCTACCCCTTGGTAAGACTGGAAGTTCCTCGAAAACTTCTGGATCTCCCAGTTCCTCGTTGGGAATAAGTTCAGGCTCGAGTCACTCCGGACAATCCAGTGGCTCAACACTATCAATGGGCTCATCGACACATTCTGGTGCTCAATCTAGCTTACCACTGGGCAAGACGGGAGTGACTAGTCCAGGGACTGATTCATCTGGATTACCCGTGAGTATAACAGGTGGCTCCTCAAAAACTACTGGATCTGGAGGTGCTTCATTAGGAATAAGTTTAGCTTCAGGTCAATCTGGACCTTCGATGGGCTCAACACTAACACTGGGTGCATCTACACACCTTCCTGGCTCACCTATGAGTAAGACGGGAAGTTCCCCAAAAACCTCTCGATCAGAGGGTCCTTCATCAACACTGAGTTCCGGCTCAAGTCATTTAGGACCATCGATTGGGGCAACCTCAACAATGAGCACTACAAAACATGCCACAGATTCCTCCGGATTACCAGTAGGTAAAAAAGGAAGCTCCTCGAAGGCTTCAAGATCAGGAGGCACTTCATTGCCAATGAGTCCAGGCTCATATCACTCTGGATCAACAATCAGTGTAACCTCACCAATGAGCTCATCAACTATAACTCCAGATTTATTAAATTATCCAGTAAACACGACAGGATCAACTAGTCCAGGAACAGACTCATCTGGATTACCAATAGGTAAAACAGGAGGCTATACGAAAACTTCGGGATCAGGAATGACTTCAGCTTCAAGTCAATCCACCACCGGTAAGATGTTTTCCTCTCTAAGTTCAAGTGAAATTCCAATTGATTCTTCTAACGGATCAGGACCCAAAGCTCACTCATCAACTGGATCTTCTCATGGTCCAGGGACTCGCAGTAGTTCTTCAATCCCAACAAAACCCACATCCTTACCCAATAAAGGATCTACTACTGGTCCGATAGATAAGACTGGTAGCACATCTCCAGGATCTTCACCAATGTCAAACACTAGACCAGACTCTGACAAGGCGCCAAAAGGTATTTCTGGTAGTATGCCTTCAACTTTTTTGAGCTCTCCTACTGGGAGTACCACTCTTTCTCTTAATGATAGTACTCCTCTTCCGGTACCCAAAACTACTATCATTACTAATTTGGGTCCCGAAAATTCTTTCAGATTTTTATCCACTATAAATTCTTATTCTCTGACACCAAATGCAGGAATTGCTAACAGAAATACAAGAAGTTCTATCAGGAGTACTAAACGTCGTTCTCTTTTCTCTATGCGCTATCTAACTTCTGTGAATACTAGTATAGTCTCCAGAAGGGCTTCTAAGAGCAATTCTTCCACTACGTTCACCTCATTTTTGAGCCCAAATTCTGAAACAACTATCAACAGTTTCAATAGAACTACTCCAGATTCTCTACAATCCACATTAGCAACTAATAGTCTAAATTCCAAGAAGGCTACGGATGGTAGTTCTCCTAGTACATCTTCAATCTCTTTGAGCTCAACTTCGAGGAATACAAGCAAGAATATTGGACAAAGTTTCAGTAGAACTAGTCCAATCTATTCCTCCTCCAGGGCATCTGATCTAAGTGATATGAAAACTTTGAAAAGTATCTCTGGCAGTAAATCTTCCACTCCTCTGAGCTCAAATTTTGAAGGTACTACCAGAAGTACTAGTGAAAGTCCTTCCGGGAGTATTCCAGGCCAGTCCTCATTTTCGGAAAGACCTATGTATACTAAAATATTAGATGCATCCGATGAAAACTCCCCAAAAAGCATATCTAGTAGAACATCTTCCACTGTAGAGAGCTCAACTCTCGGTATTGGGACTTTCCATTCGAATAGCTCGACCAGTGTTTTTACTCAATTTATCATTACCACAGGTGACACAGGTAATAATTGGAAAGCTACAACATTGGCAACACCTAAAATTTTTCATTTAACAGAAGATCCACACACATTCTGGATTGCCGATGACAAGACAACCAAGTCAGAATCACAGAGCAATCAAAAAAATCCCAACAACAACTCTAGCAATTCTAACAATGAGTCTAAGAGTGAATACAAAAACTCTTATTCTAGCAACAGCTCGAAAAAGATTTCCAAATCTGAGAGCAAGAGTGAGCATAAAATATCCAATATATCTAGTAATTCATCTGAACATTCGAAAAAAGAACAGATGCAAGATGATAATGATAAATCTGAAAAGTCCGATCACCATTCAAAAGGATCACACTCTAAATCTGAGCATAAGAACACGAACAAGAATGAAACTGCTGAAAAGAATCCGAAGAAAATAGATAATGAAAATGAGAACTCTGATCCAAACTCTGAAGCTGGTGAAAATGCCCCAAAAAAGCATCAATCAAGTTCTCAAGACTCAGGCGCATATTTTCCAATGACACCTTCAGATGATGGGCCTCATGGTCCTAACTCGACTAAACATCCACCAAAATCTGATTCAAAAACTTCACAGAAGGACAATAAAAAGGATTCTGAGAGTTCAAAAAAGAATAGTAGCTCGAAAGAATCCCATTCTCAGTCTGAAAATAGTAGCACTCTGAACGGAACGCATTTGCATTCTGAACATTCAAGCTCCAATAAGACCGAAATTTCGGATGAAAATTCGAATGAAACAGACCCAAAAACCGATAAGATGAGCTCAAGTAAGAATTCATCAGATGCCAAGACTGGGCAAAAAGATTCAAACAAGAATTCCAAATCGGAGATGAAGAATGAGCATAAAAACTCTAATATGTCTAGTAACTCACATGAGAAATCGGAGAAGAAAGAATCGAAAGCTAATGAAGCTGATGGCACTGATTCTCCTGGATCTATTACAAAACTACCAACATCACCAGCCTCAGGTGATCCGACTACTGATGGAGGACACAAGGGTCAATCTAGCTCTGGAGGGAATACAGGGCTCAGCAAGGCCCCATCGACACTCCCAACAGGTAGTGGTTCTCCTGGTAGTCTTGGGTCTACTCCTAAATCAGATTCAAAAAGCTTGCATAAAAGTAGTCATAGCCCAGAAACAACGGAAAAAAATATCGGTCCCAAAGAATCACATTCTGAACAGAAAACTACTAATAAATACGAAACTTCTACTAGTGATCTCAAGAAAACAGAAAATAAAAATGATAACGGAACCAACAGTTCAGGTACACCATCATCGACTGAACCCAGTACAGGGAAGGGTAACAACTCACAAGTTTCATCCCAATCAACACCTCAAAATTCCAAAGGACCCAATATGCTCTCATCCACATCTTCTACCCACATTTCATCCACACTTTCTACCCATGGCTCATCTTTACCTTCAACTCACGGATTATCCTCACCTTCAATCCACAGCTCATCCACCAGCACAGGTACATCGATCAAATCAGAGATGAAAGGCATACAAAAAGATGCTCCGAGACCAGATGCTGAAGGTTCCTCATCCTCTCCAAATAAACCGAGTGATAGTACCAAGAATAGCTCAAGTACTCCAGAGAACAAGTCTAGTTTGAGTACAAAGAATACCCACAGCTCATCTCATCAATCCACTACAGCAAATTCGAATGCAACAAACAGTGTCACTCATACGAGCAATCAGAATGATTCTGATCCAGGTGAGTCTCAGTGCCTTAGGTTGAAAAAAATTTCATTCTGCTAGCTAGTTGATCTTCATATGGTATCAGAAACTATCATTTATCCTGAAAATGATCATATACACTGAAACTGAACTAATTGTTTGAATTATTCGTTAGGAACAACTACTCCACATCATACAACAATTCAGATCAATGAGACTGCAGCTTTCGTGGATTACGATTTTCGATATAATTCACGAAGGCAACCATTGTTTAAAGTAGAAGGTCAGGAATCGTCATCATCCTCACCAGACGGTGATGATCACAATTATGACGTTTAATCATTCATTTGAAATTGGTAAAAAAAAACTTTCCCCTCTATCCAGATTCTCGAAGTCTTGGCTATAGTTCCGATAAATCTAGCAAAAGAATGATAGCTCCACAGGTACCTTCTAATCATCTGGCTCCTGAGAGTCGAGCTATGGGAAAGCATGATCGTTCATCAGTGATGTACACCACTGTGAATGATCGTGATAACAAAATATTATCTAAAAGTGATCCTCATTTTAGGACACACAAATCGATGCCAGATGAATCGGCCAATATCAAGGAGAATCGCTTGAAAACGCCTACAACAACATTAACAGGATCAGCAACAACAATAAGTGTGAAGCCAAACAAACCATATATTGCAACTTTTCATCGAGTACCTCTTTCTTAGTAGTGTGAATAGAATATTTAAGAATTTACTCCAGCAGCATTTATTATCGGCTAAGAAAGAAAAAATGTGGGAAGATGGGCAATCTCATCAACTCAGTTCCAAAAACTTAAGTTCTACAATATCATCATCATTATCATGGGGAGAGGAACTGGAATTTTTGAATTGGGTTTGATGTTTGAGTTGTTGAAGTTGAAATAATACTCAATCAAGTCTTCACCGGTTGAAATCAACTCTTGCTGTACATTTGATATCACTCGATCATACTGATACTCGTTTGTATCGATCATATATTCCATCTTCATTCATGGAATTTCGTTTGGGATTGGTGAAGTGTCAAATCTCATAAAGAATGCTGTGAACAATTGAAGTTTTTGAATTCCAGAAGTTTTTTGACTGATAAACCAGATTATCGAAAACGAATTCAAATCCGAATTTTTGAACCATCAGACACAAATTGACACTGGATTGGAGAAAGTTCTGTCCAAAGGACTCATACAATCCTCTCAATTTTAGTCGAAAAATTCCATTTAAATACATCAAAGCACATGTATGATCAAAATTTTTTCATTCGCTTTTTTTGTGATGAATATTAACTCAAAAAATTTTGAAGAAGCGAATATCTTTTTCATATTGAAACTCGATCTTTTCCAAATTCGATGATTCCAGAGAGTTTCGGATAATCGAACACTTCCTACCAGTATCTTCTGGATTCATCTATTTGATATGCATTGACCAAAATCTTTCTGAACTGAATTTTTGACGAAAAGAGGGGTTGACCGTATTTCTTTAATGAAACTATCTGAGGAGGGGATCAATTTCATGGATGCACTCGTCAGTTTTTTAAGATATGAAAAAAAATCGAGCATCCATATAATTGAAAAGATCTTTCTTCTCTCATCATGTTCTCTCTCGCTGTACTCATAAGAAATGATTCAGTCGTGATCAAGAAACATGAAACTTTTCTTCATAATAACTCTCTTTCTTTTTCCATGATTCACCATGTTCACATAGACTTTCCACTACTGGCAACTGTTCACTTCTTAATCATTTTAATTATCACAAATTACTTCATTCCCAGCTTTTCATTTTATTACGCTTGAGTCAATTTTTTTTCAACTACTTCTCTCTTCTCATCTCTTTACCTTCTCTCTGCCAAGCATGTACGTATTTTGCCTTCAATGTTCATCTTAGTGTAATTTGAGTGGAGAAAATGATGTAAGATAGAAAAAAAGTGTAGATAGAAGATATTCTTGCATATCTAATGAGTATGAGAAGCATTCCCTGGGAATAGTAGTAGCATCTTCCATCGGTAGCTCGTATGGGGTTCGTATGTATCGCTACTGCTTCTTCTTTTCTCTTTTATCTTCATCCTCATCACATCCTCCATCTACCATGTGCCAATCACCATAACATACACATGCTTGCCTTTTTCTTATTTCACTTGATCCCCCTACTTTTACTGTTTTTTTTTCGCTCCTCTTTCCATCTATTTTCTCTACACTTTTGTGAATCAATTTGAAAGCTAAAATTCGATTGATAGTCTGACAGTGATGATGATAGAGATGTGAGAATAGAATGTCTTGTGATGAAAGTGGCAATATGCATATACACATGTATGCAAGAAGATGGGAAAAGATGATGGAAGATGGATAAATGAGGGTGAAAATATTGTTGATAAGAATTTTTCATGAAAGGAAATTGCTCTCTCTCTCTCTCTCTCTCTCTCTCTCTCTCTCTCTCTC
>QZCP01000002.1:0-57066 GCA_003956705.1 Brevipalpus yothersi | reverse complement strand
TCTCTCTCTCTCTCTCTCTCTCTCTCTCTCTCTCTCTCTCTCTCTCTCTCTCTCTCTCTCTCTCTCTCTCTCCTCGATACTTTGTGAGTAAACTCCTGGATTCTTCTCCAAGAATATTCATTGAACATCGAGGTGATGTATGCAAAACAATATCAAAATTTTCGCTTTGAACCACAATCGCTAATAATCTCATGAAATTATTATTATCACACACTTATTTTCAATCCTATGGGTTTTATTCTGAACATTTGAATCCCCTTCTCAAATCCTTGTTCTGATTATAGAACATAGGTATCATTCCATTTTCCTCTCTCTTTCCATCTTCCCGCTTCTCCCCAAAACCCATTGGATCTGAAAATTTTATTTTCCACTTGGCCAAGTGTTAACATGGTTTCATCATGTTCCACTTCTATAATCTTTACATTTTTTCCGTTCACCCCCCCACTCATCATCCAAAATATATTCTATCTATTCTACAGGTAGAGATGTCAGAGGTTTTGGATGCCATGTTTGAGCGTAAAGTTAAGGCAGGTGAAATGGTCATCCGACAGGGTGATGATGGTGATTATTTTTACGTAATAGAAAAGTAAGTTTAGCAAATTGATTTGATTTTCAATTAATTTATAATGCTTTATGGTAGGATAATTTGGAATTTTTATTCAAAAAATTCCTTCCGATCCACTGTTTCTTTCCTCTATTTATTCGATGGAAGAAAAATTTCATCTATGCTCATGATACGTATCTATTTCTACCTGAATACTCTTTCAACATCAATCAACTTGTCCAGCCAATAATAGGATGAATTATGATAATTATATTCATATTTTGATCATTTTTGTTATTGAGTAAAGGGAAATATATATATACACACACCCGAATGTTAACTGATTCATCATCAAACATGCTCTCATGAGAGTAATTCATCACATTATGACGATAACAACATTCATACTGAATTATTCTCCATCACTTTCTCTTCCTATCTCTCTTCCTTTGCTACATCAATTATTCTATAAACAATAGATCACTATTTCGACTCACTTATATGTATATGCCATATAATTTATCGATTTTAGTGCACAAAATTTTCGCCCTCTTTTCCGTACATATACACACAACAATCGATTAGTCCATTATTCATACGTGTATGTGTACACACATACAGTATTTGAGGCAAGATTCTGTCAGATTTTTCATTATCAGCCGTTATTTATGCCCAATATTGGTTGATGATACAACACCTTTTCGAGTATGTAAATGATACCCCCATGTACATGTACACTCATTCGTTATGTGTATATATATATACATGTATATCTAGATTCCTCTAGCAAATCAATACTCAATTTTCATCTTCTCTCTACTCATATTGTTCAATAGACATTCAATGGAAGGGCAGGAAAAAACTGAGGGAATAACAGAATTCTATTGCTGCATCATCATGCGCAGATTTTTAGATTTATTTGATCAAAGAAAGAAACTGAGAGCGAAAGAGAAGAGGAAAAAAAGGAATGATGGCAAAAAAAGAAAGTATACCTGGCTCATGGAAGTGGAAGTGGAATGGAGGTGGGAGAGGAAAAATGAAAAATATTACTTATCTGGAATCCAATAGTATAATTTCACTATGCCTGTTGAAAAGTGGAGAAATTCAGATTTTCTCTTTTCTCTCTCTCTCTCTCTCTCTATCTTCAAACATGAATAAGTTATTGAAAGAAATCAACTGAGCTTTCGTTTTCGATATTTTATCCATCACTAACTTTTACTACCAACTCTATTTTCTTTTCATTCCATCCCATACTATTCCTCCTCCTCTTCCTTTCTCTCTCTCTCTCTCTCTCTGCTCTCCATCCAATTTTCCATGGATTGCTAAGCTTCGCAAAATCAGATTGGCATGTTTGTTGACACAAAAATTTTTCGTTTCAATTCACGCTTGTTTGTTGTTGCATGGCAAATGATAATACACTAGAATTAACATTGTATTGGCGTGGTGTGAAAATGGTAACAAGCATCAAGAGTGAGGAAGAGAGAGAGAGAGAGAGAGAGAGAGAGAGGACATGAGACAAGAAAATGCAGGACTCAATTGTATGAAACATCTACAACAGAGAATCCATAGTCAAACGTGAAATAAAAGAGAAAAGATGAATGTTCAATGTGAGAATCAAGATGCCTCTGTTTTGTTTGTGTACGTATGTCGCAAGAATTGAATGGCGATTGTTGAATGAAAAGAATATATGTTATCTGCTGTAAGATGGATGCTGGAATGGAAATTGAATCTGGATTTTGTTTCTCTTTTCCCATAGTGATGTAAAAATATGGATGCTAAATTTGGATGACAAGAAGCTTTGATAGAAGAAATATTCTTCTTTCTTCCAGTAGATTCTTTTTGTGCCCTTATTCTCACCAAGATTCCATCCATCTGGATTGTCTATCTATCTCCACTTCTTTCTTTCAAGGCTCGATTCTCCACCCTTCTTCACTTATCCAGCAAATCACTTATTTCATTCGATGCCTTCTTCTTCTTCTTTTTCTTCTTTCATGATGTCAAACCAATCTTTCACTTGAGCTTCAATTCTTCTACTCTCTCTCTCTCTCTCTCTCTCTCTCTCTCTCTCTCTCTCTCTCTCTCTCTCTCTCTCTCTAGATTTCCACTTCCATCCCATGGCATTCCTTCTACCTCCCACTTTCAATCCCATCCAACTCTTTTTCCATCTTGTTTCCTTGGAGAAAAATTGTATTCTTCCATAGCTATCTAACTAGCTTACTGATACCCATTAGTTCAATTACCACTTCTCAATCCTATCATTGCTTTGGGCTTGAAATTTTTACTCCTGTCTTGTTTCCTTCCATCACTCTCTATCTCTTCTCCTCCTCGGTTGATCACCGATCATCTTATGGGTTGAAGAATTGATTCATACCCCTCTCTTACAAGGTAAATAAATGTGATTCCACGCAACCCAAGAGGCAAACATTCAATCACAAATAAAATCAATCGATCATTCCGTGTATAAAAGTATACTTGGCTGTATATGTATTGAGCTGATTGTTCAGATGATCGGTCGAGCTTATTGAGGGAAGCTTATTCAGAGAATTTTGGAAGGTATAGATAATCTCAACACCAATTTGCATAAGCCCTTCACATTGCGACACACTGATAAGAAATTCTCAGGTTTCTTTCACAGGTACGGTGTATTACGTTAGTTTCAGTTTATCTTATCAAGGTGCTTATGTTCAAGGGGATGAAGCAATCCAATGCAACAAGGAGTGGAGAAGGAATTACTTCATTTGGAAGAGTAAAAATATCTTCCATCTTCAACCAAATGAGTTCATATTGCAACTATCACTTAGAATATTCTGAGGCTATTTGTTCAGCAAAGCAATTGATTTTTTCCTTCCTCCTCAGTTATTACTTCTTATTCATTTGAGATATTCTTAGCCTTTGTCTTATTCTGCAAACACACACACACAAATTCATTATCAGATCAAATTGTCAACTGAGTGCCAGCAAATGAATCTGTTTGGGGGCAAACACAGATCAGTTCCTGAGTCTTGAACGAAGGCAACACATGAGTGTGTTTTATGAATTATTTAATCGATTTGAATGATAATAATATTCTGTCTTCTCTAGCAAGTCAATCTCAACGGTCTGTACATATCACCTGCTCTGACACGCTAATGTAGATGAGATTCTAACTGTCAGGTGTATGTGTATATGCAATGGACATATATTGAATGATAATCATTCTTGTATTCAAACTTGATGGACAGACGAATAATATCGATTCTCATGAGTCATTCAACTTTCAATCATGTCTATGTTTATGTGTTTGCGGAATATTGGTTGGATTTGTCCAAGCACACGCTTACTGGGTGGGCAATCAATCATTTGCATCTGAATTCACGGATCAAATTCAAATTGAAACGCTGACATATGGATCGCTTCAGTCTTTTATGAGGTTAAAACAGGGTCATATTGAACTTTTGGCAAGTTATTCTGGACATCAAAGAGCTATCAACCTACAGTTTAAATTATCAATAGTGTTCAATGTGTAAATCTATACCTCAAAACATGAGTAGATGTAGCAACAAGGCTCCACTATATAGCCAATAGAACTGACTTCTGATGTCGTGAAATGATATATTGAACAGAAAGTGATATGGTCATCTGTATTAAGGTTTTTTGAGTATCAATTTTCCATGGTGACTTATTGTTTATTCTTTGGAGAGACATTGTGGTATAATTGCTAAATGGGATCGAGGGAAGCTAATGATCCTCATCATCTAGAGTATTTCGATAATTTTCCGGCATCTGAGAGTGATCATCAGCTGATGAAGAGTGAAAATTGAAAGAAAGATGCAATAGCTGCAGTCAAGCTGAAAATTACTTCACGTCATTCTTTCAATGGTTGAAATGAAGTGAATCTCAACTGATTTGGCCAGAAAAACAGAGATCATACAAGTATCAACCTTTTTCTTATCGAGTTTTTCCTAGATTATCGAGGCAGAGAGAGAGGAAAGTCTTATCCTAACCATACGCCCTTGATGATTGGGAGAGAATTTTAAGTCTATCAATCTATTCCAGAGAGTTTCAGCTAAAAATCTGGGCCATTTATCAAGAGTTATATCTCTGCTCTTCTGACACTATGAAGTTCAGGTTGTTTAGATTTATTGAATTCATGAGAGATTATCCATGAGCCAGATTCCGAATATTCCAATACATCTTCTGTTCTCGAAGTCTCTGATATATGCTAAATTCGATCGAGTTATTCATCTTACAAGGCGGTCCATCTTATGTGAGCTTTCCATTTTGCTGATTCAAGACAACTGCAACAGAAGCTTGATCAATTCGAGAGAGAAAGAGAGAAAGAGAGAAAGAGAGAAAGAGAGAAAGAGAGAAAGAGAGACTTGTCAAATATTTTTTTGAAACGTCCTCAAAACGTAAACAAGGACTTCATACCCACTTAGGGAGAAAATGCCTGAATAATAGAAAAAATCATATTTTCCAGAATTAGCTCCAGGATTTTCAATTAAAATTCTATTCTTAGCTCAAAGTATTGTTCCAAAATTTATCCAAACACAGATAGCAATTATTTGGGTTAAAAAATCAGTCAACTCGAAAGATGGAATGATCGAAGGAAATTGTTTCAGTCATGGGCATGATAAATTGAAATCAAATTATTTACCCTCAAGTTCCATCAACACATCTCATTTGATGAGGGATATACATGTAAATTTCAAACAAGGCCAATTCAAAACAAAAAAAGAATGAGAATATGAGTTAAAATTTTTGTCATATAATTGCCTGAGAAGGGGAAAAAAGAGTAAAGAGGAATGCCATGACATATCAATGAACCAATCTATCAACACATTTTTTGTTCAGCACAAATGAACTCATCAGAATAGCAAAGTGTCAGGTGAGTAGATCAAAAACCGATGAAAAGAACCTCAGATACAGAAAATATCCTCCTCTCTCTCTCTCTTCTTCTCTGTCATTTGTGCTAAATGGAGCTTTGCCCACAAGAGAAAAATGAGTTTTTGTCACGATATTTTGAAATGTAATGTACAATCATAGCTGACATTCTTATGGTGCAAAAAAGAGAGGAACCCCCAGAAAGATGGAATCAGTTTGAGAGACATTCTTGTAAAGTTGCATTTGAATCCCCATGATACTGAGCTCACTTTTTCCATCATTGCACCGTTTTATATCATTTCTAAAAAGATGATAAAGAAATGACCCAGAGAGAGAGAGAGAGAGAGAGAGAGAGAGAGAGAGAGAGAGAAATCATACTCAGATTTTTCTATTTCATTTTTATCCAAGTTATTCCCAAATATTCTTTATCCAAACGATAAAGATATCAAATCACAATCTTCTTCAGGGGCAATAATTCGATTTTATATTCTCTATCCGACTTTCAGGGGGAGGAGTGGGGAAGAGGAGATAGAACTTTGCACGAACTCCTGAAAAACGATGGATTTCGAATGTCTCTCTTCTAGCAGAATCTTATTATTCTGAACGCAAGTGATGAGTAAACAAGATATAAACTTCACTCTCTCAATTCAATTTTAACTTCAGTACATTTTTCGGTATATAAGTGAGAGGAATATCTTGGTGAAAATTGTATTCTATGAGTGAAAGATTGCTCAGCATGCACGTTCTTCATGACGTTCATGGGACATCATGCACATACACACACACATACATGTATACATGTATATGTATATATATATTTTTTCATTATGGCTGTGAATCTTCATTCACTCATCATACAGACATCATGATATGTCTAGAATGAATGTTGTGAAATATCTTCATAAATAATATCAACTACAACTAGGCTTGGCCTGTCTAGAATAATACAATCATCATGACAAGGAATCACAGATTCTATACATGTTTATACAATGCACACTGTTGTGTTGGAAAGATTGAAATATATTCCTCCTCCTTTCACCAATATATACGTCTACAGGCATTCAAAATTTCACTCTCTTTTTTCTTACTTTCGCTCTTTTTTTTGCTTCATATTATATCAATTGAATTCTTGTTTAGATGATAATAGCACATGTGGTATATCATTTGCATCCATAGAACATTTATCTTGTCACCACAATCTTTCCTCTTCTTCATCTCTCAATTCATTGGAACTTTCCCATGATTTTACGCATGGGATAAAAATACATATTGGATAGGAATACATTTGAGTCAATGCAACTTGTTTGTCTATATGAAGGAGATTCTGGTGTTTGGTTATTCGAAATTTTGCTGGAATGATCAAGGGCTATCATGGATTTATTTCATTCTTTTCATCGTCCAACAGTCAAAGAACTGTTTCTCAAAAAACCAAGTGGACATAGACTGAAGCTAGGATAAAGAAATTTTTTCCCTCCATTCATCCATTCTGAGTACATACACATTCAAATGTATCATTTTTCATCCTACTAAGACATCAATGGGATGCAAAAGAAGTTATCCTTTCACCATGAAACATCATGAAGCTTATTCTTTCCCTTTTTTATTCCACGTTCTATCGTTCGATTTGAAAGCTCAGTATAGAAATAGGGGGAGAGAGGTAGTTCATTTTTATGCATAAAATAAGGAGAATAATAATTTTTCCTGAATTTTTCCCATAGAAACTGGATCATTATAAAGCAAATATCTTTTTTCTCTCTCTCTCTCTCTCTCTCTCTCTCTCTATTGCTCTGATTTCATGTGCACAGTTTTGAATATTGTTTTCTTTTTTCTTTCTTCTACCCTCATGAAAAGTCGAATTTCATCCATATTTTATTCGCTTGACAGACAAAAAAGAGAAAAAAAGAAGAGTGGCAAGAGGGAGAAATCCTTTAAATCTTTTTGCTTCTCTCTTCGAATCATAACTTTTTCGATTCTCTCACTCTTTTTCCTGTTGAAACTATCATACTTATTCTCGATCAATTTTGCCAGTATTTTTGGTGACTATGGGATAGAATTTTGACATGAAAGAATCTTCTCTCTTTTCCCCATTCTCATCTTCAGAATGTGAAGATAATATTGGTCCAATGCATTCCTGACAATGAAAAATTCGTCAAAATACCCCAAACCAATAGCGTTATTATTGAGGAACAATTTTTTCTTTATTCACTCCAATAGCTATACCATACATACATATATCTGCACACACATCCCACAATTTTCATGCATCACCTAGGAAGATGATAATGGTTGGGTAGACCAATCGAAATCATGGTTAAATGGACATGATGGAAAGAATTGGACATCTACCGATGAAATCCTTTTCGAATAGCAACCAAACACACACATGCACACACACCAGAGACACAGACAATTCAATGCATCAAAATGATTGTCATTCATCTGCAATAGATATATCTCTATCGATTGACCATCCTCACAAGCATACACACTCATGGAGAAATTCTTCTCTCTCTCTCTCTCTCTCTCTCTCTCTCTCTCTCTCTCTCTCTCTCTTATTATTCTTCTGTTTCCAACACTTTATAGTGTATTGCATCCCTCTTTATCCAGTTGAGAATGTCAAGAGCAAGCATTCCCCTCTACCAGAATGTTATAGCCAATAGTTTGGACAAGAGAGGAGAGAAACCTGGAAAGCTGATGAGCTCTATCATGATCATTGAAGCTTTCGGTTTATCTTGCTTCTTTTTTCAAGCTCAGTAGTGGTAGTCGATGCTGTATTACTCATACTTAAACCCATACTCCAATACATAGATTCACATAAGAAATCCACACCAATTACTGATCACTTCTTTGCTCTCTTCCCCTCCTCTCTCTCTCTCTTCTACAGAATACTTTACTCTGTCGATATTCCAACATTTATTAACAATAAATGCAACATCATCTACGCTCTCACCCTCATAAGAGAAAGAGAGAAAGAGAGAAAGAAAGAAAGAAAGAAAGAAAGAAAGAAAGAAAGGAAGGAAGAAAGATAGAGAGAGAGAGAGAGAGAGAGAGAGAATCAAAACATTTAACCATCTTTCGGATACTCATTTGAACGTCAAACTCTCATCCTAGTAGATGACAGTTATTTCATTATCTTGGGTATCTAAGAGAAACAGATAGATTCTCGTAAAATATGTTACGCAACTCTCCCCATTTGTTCCCTGGATTTTCTTTTTTTCGCCATTTTTTCGTGATTTTTTTGTTGTTTCTCATCATTTCTTTATTTTCTCTGCATAATCATTATGAATTTGTTGCATATTGCATGATTTGAAAGTTGACTTTACTAAACATCATCATTTGATGATCAAAATTTCATTATAGAATGAATAATTTGTTAATTTACAACTATAAGTATCAATTCCTGCATAGAGATTGTTTACAATCACCCTGAGCCTTTTTTGGGAATCTCGTATTTTTCCAAGCGAGTTCACTTGAGATACCAAGCAAGAAGGCTCATTTGAGTGGATATTCAGATTTCCTTGTGTTTTATTTATAGTAAAAGATATCGGTTTAAAAATACAGAATGACTTCCTCCTCCGTAGAATTCATCTTCAGAAAGGTTTTCAAATGTCAATCGAGAGGAAAGTTTTCCCAGAGTGAATACACAATCGAGATGAGTTCATTTCTTCGTATTTCTATTTGACAATCGAACTTTCCAACTTTTCTCTTAGATTACTATATTTTATTCCTGATATTTCTTCCACTATTGTTGATCATCGAAACAGTTGCCTTACTCAACAATGTTCAAGATGATTCTGTTCCTACAATCGATTGGCTGTAAGACTCAGATGTTTTGCATCTGAGAGATGTCTAAAATAGCAGGGTTCACTAGTTTTTTCACTCGAAATCGAAAAAACAGCCCTGAAAGATGCTTTCTTTCTCTCTTCTATTCTCTTTCTCCTCGCATCAAGGATCGAATGACAATCTCTTCTCTTCAATGTGTTACTGGAAAAAGTTAAGAGATGAGTTTTTTTTCTCCAGCTTTATCCTTATTGTGCCTTAATGAAGAAAGTGGCTCTGACATCTTTTCAATTGATAGAGAGAGAAAATTTTCTCTTCTATCTTCACTCTTCCCCATCATCCATAATGTACAGTTGATGAGAGAGGAAGAGGAGGAGAGAGTGGAGGAGAAGAAAAAAAATTAGAATTGAAAGATGAGAGAGTAAATTTTCTCAAATCGGAGCATCAAAAAGAAAACCCTGAGGAAATTATCATCATCAAGTGACTGATCAAGAAAGATGCTGATGTACACTTCCTCTCACTGAGAGCTTTGTATTTTGTTCAAAAGTGACTAGCATTACTTGAGGTGTATTTTCACTTTCCTTAGTTTCAATTTTTGATTATCCGTAGCAATGTTGATCGAGGGCAACAAATGAAAGTGGAAGCTTACAATTTTGAGGCTTTGGAATACATGTTAAACGTCATTTTGGAGAGAATATCTTGATCAAAAGAAATCTATCTGATGAGCTTTCATGCAGCTTTTCTTATCATCTTATTTCTAAAGAATTCCCGGAGTGATATTTAGCGGTACATAATTCTCTCCACTCACAATATCAATCATTCTTACATTCGAGTGGGGACAATAGTTTTCTAGCTGCCTCTCGCTCTCTTTTTTTTCCTGATATCATTTCGAATGGCTCTTCAGATCTCTATCAAAATTGTGAAGATATTCTCGTTGCATTCAATTTCATAGGAGAAAAAAGAAGACAGAATTCGAGAGCAAGATAGAAAAAGATGAAAAGATGGTGTATATATGTGTGCGAGTGTGTATGTGATATTAAGAAGAAGTAAAAAAGCTACAGAATAATATCTTCTTGGCTCCATAAGAGTCTCATACAAACAATGTATCATGAGGGTGTGTACCTTGCTCGAAAAGAGAAATCATCATCAAAAATTCTGGATGATACCATGAGATGAAGTGGTTTCCAATTTCTCTCTTCAATTGTTAGTTCCTGCTCTCTCTCTCTCTCTCTCTCTCTCTCTCTCTCTCTCAATTATCTTCCACTACTGACAATCGATTCTGATTCTTTCTCTTACTTCTTTTCGCCCTTTTGGATGTGTATTCTTTCCACTTCTTCATTTCGATCTACAATCTACTATTGCATCACTTTTGTTCCACTCAATTTTGATCAAAATCATCTCTCCAAAGTCCACTATATTCTTTTGCGATTGTATTTCGGAATATTTTGGAATAAATGGAACATCTTCTCTTTGAACCACAGTTGATGGTCAGGGTTAGGAAAAGGAATATTCATTCAATTCATGATAGCATGTCGATTCGAGATGCCTTTGAGTCGGTTTACTCGCTTTTTCTGTGTGTTAAGAATAGATCAAGTGTCTATTATGAGAAGTTATATATTAGCGATCTGATTTTTTACTTACCCTCGAACCGTGGAGGTGGATAAAAAACTGAATGGAAAAAAATTGCCTCAAGATTGTTGGAGCATTTTGATTTCGTACGAAATGATAGAGTTCAAGCGATTCTGATTTATAGTCATCGAGAGAGTGAAGAGAGGGAGAGAAAAATCTTCATGGATGATCGAGACTGAGACATGCAGTAAATACAAAAATATCTTCACCATAGTCAGCATTCTTGTCAAGTATTCTATTGATCAGAATGAATGCTAATAGATATTATACCAGCTATCATGAGGCTAAAAATATCGTTCTCTCTCTCTCTTTCCACTTGTGTCATCCTATCCAACGATAATGACCATTGTGATACTGTTGGATAGCCTTATGGTCTATTGGATTCTCCTCAGATTATCAGTAAACCATTCAGTACACCCACAGCGCTCACTTGTGCTCTCAATCTTTTACTTGAAGCAAAAATAATCCTAAGACACTAAATTAATGGTTCATTCTCATGAAATATGCCGAAATAATCAAGAATGATGATATACTCAACGAAAATGGGTTCAATTCGGTAAGATCCATGAAAAACTCTCCATGTGTGTGTATATGAGTTCGATAGTGAGTCAAATAAGGACCCTTAGACGAGAAAGGCTAAGAAAAAAAAAAATTCCGATTCATTGTAAGTAAACCTGTGAGGTGTATGTGTATGTGTATATATATATTCTATGATATCACGAAAAAATAGCTAACAAGAATATATATACGACAAACATTTCGAAAGGCTCTTATACACACTGACGAAGGAGATAAGATACGGTGAAAGAGAGAGAGAGAGAGAGAGAGAGAGAGAGAGAGAGAGAAAGAAAGTAAAGTGAAGCTTTTTTCCAAATAGAAGCCAGAAGGTTAAGATTAAGTGGAATAGGAAGAAGAGAAAATGAACAAAAGAGGATTTCAGATTCTTTGCACACACAAAAGCTCACACACCGAGACCTTGGTGTGTGAAGTGTGTCTGTGTATATATATATATTGCACCAGATCACAGTAATACGATTGTTTTTTGGTGGATGAGAGTGAAGAATGGAAGGAAGAAAGGTGGAACGAGAGGAATAGAGAGAGAAAGAGAGAGAGAGAGAGAGAGAGAGAGAGAGAGAGAGAGAGAGAGAGAGAGAGAGAGAGAGAGAGAAAGAGAGAGAGAGAGAGAAACAACAGAGGGTTCACTTAAAGAATGATTTTTCATTTCATACACACACATATATATATAGTGAGAGAGTAACGGATGAAGATATTGTTTCCAATTTGAAAATTGATCCTGTGAAGAAAAAAAATATATCTATAGGAAGATAGAGGGAAAGAGAGAAAGAGAGATACGAAAAAAGGAAATCTTCAGAGATATTCACGTTCTTTCTCTGGAAGATCTCTAGATTTTGCTTTCCTCTTCTTCATAGATCACACGATGAAAGTGTACAACATACCACTCCTGTCAATTGTATTCTATCGGTGTTTTTACGTCTGTATTGATAGGATCGATATCGTCTCTCTCTCTCTCTCTCTCTCTCTCTCTCTCTCTCTCTCTTTCTTTCTTTCTTTCAATTGATTGGAAGGGAAAAGAAAAATTTTTTGTCTCACATATCTCACAGAGACCATTGAGTACACATACAATTCAGAGGCAAAGAACCTTTCCAATCATAGCATGGAGAGAGAGAGCGAATAAAAGTAGAAAGAAGAAGAAAACTTCGATGACAGAATTGTTCTGAAAAATCTCATGGCTTAGAACGAACTCAGAGACTGTGGATTCCTCCTCTCTGGTGCTTTTCTTCTTCTTTCTACTCTTTGCTCTTCACTCATTTCAATCGAATTCTGGAAGTGAAATCTTAGTGAACAATTCATGTGAAGTTCAATTGGAATCGGAATTCAAGAGAAGATGGTGGAAAGTGAGAATCAAGTTCAGAATTTCAACCAACAATTGCATTCAATGAGATGGCCTGACAATGTATTGGAAATCCGACTAAGTAATCTTATTTCTGATTCTTCTTCTTTGATTTAGAATCTATCAATCAGTTTCAGAATCTGGGAGAAATTTTGGTTTCCAAATCCTCTCTAGTTTATCCAGATAAATGCTGAGAACATATAAACCCAATGTCAAGCACTGATTAGAGCAATTCAAATTCTCCTCCAGAACATGAACATAATATCGACCTTTCAAGTATCACTTTTCAAGTTTGAAGATCTAGTAGAGCAGAGCTTTACGCAGGGTTTGCTTCTCCGAATTCTAGGCTTGCTGAAAGATGCCTTTCTTTTTTTGGTTGAAAATTTACACACATGAAGAGGAAATTTAAACCTTTAACGCTTGAAAGTTTACACATGAAGCTTTCACTTTTCATCAATTGAAATTGTCAACATATTAGCGAAAGTTTCATTGTGACCCAATTTTTTATCCTTGATTTTTTCCTCTATCCAACGTCATCAGTCTATCAGGTAGATTGAAATTGAATTTATATACACACCTTCAACCTTTGGTGCTGAGATTTAGCATGAGATTGGGCAAATATTGTTGATTCTGGGTCTACATTTGGAGCAGAATATCAGGTTACTCTTCCTGGACTCTGTCTTCATGAATATATTTATATGTATGGCAAAGATTCCATCAAAACACATGATGGAATAAACAGGATTAGAAGAGATTGGAATGAGAAAAAAATTTGAAATCTTTTTTCTAAATGAACAAAAATTTAGCTTTGAATTCCTCTGATATGTTCTAAAGTAGGAATTAAATGAGCACAGATGAATTTTTTCTTCTTTTACTCTCTCTTCTTGGTGAGGAAGAGCTACATAATTCAATTCCTATTTTGCATAAATTTTTTTCTTCATTCATTCATCCTCTTTTTTCTTTCTCTCTCTCTCATTCTTTTATCTCACAGAGGCACATTTAGATTCTTTTGTACTACTGATGAAGGTAAACACTTAGAATTGGGTGAATATTCAGATTCTGGTAGCTTTGGTGAGCTCGCTTTAATGTATAATATGCCAAGATCAGCTTCAGCTCAAGCCAAAACGGATGGCTCACTATGGGCTATGGTAAGTTTTGTTCTATTATCGACATCATTCTTCGTATAGTTGATTGATCTATATGTTGAAAAGGAAAACTAAAAGGATTGTCAATGCCTTTATTCGTTGGATATCATTCGTAAAATGAGCTGTATCAGCTATGCAGATATGAGAATTTTCTGCTCAATACAAATGTGTATAGTATCGAAAATTCGTAAGATAGTTATACAAAATACTTATATTTATAATCAAATGAAGCTTAAGTATCATTTTTAGTGGATTATGGAGATACATCTCTTTTTCTCCTACTTTCCTTGATTATATTTTAATTTCCGCTTCGTTTTACCATTTCCCATGCAAACCTTCATCATTATCTTCATTACATCATCATTTTTTTGTGTGTGTGTGAATATTTCAAGAGAATCAACTCATATACACATTATGATTTCTGAGCCAGTATATACATACAAAATAATATTCATTAATTATTTCTCTATTCTCTTTTTCTCACATAAAATCAGAGTCGCCAAACATTCCGTAAAATTGTATTATCAAGAGCCCACCGGAAACGAAAAACGTATGAAGCATTACTAGAGAAAGTAGAAATGTTAAAATCTCTTGAGGTATGTATCAAATTTGATTCAAAATCATCGTCATGTATCTTCCTTATTGCACACATTCCTCAAAGTACACAACATCAATTAACAGAGGAATTCTTTCCATAATAATAAATATGTATACTTTCTTAGTAATGAGAAAATTTTTCCCCTCATTCTATGAGCTGTAAATGCAAAGTTACAGCTTCCATTTTAATACTAATCTTACCTCTTAGGAATTATCGTTCATATCGTACCTTTTACTTTCCATCAGAGAGACAGTTAATTATGTTTACCTATTCACCCATCTTCTTGATCTTCTATCTCTTTTTCCTCTCTCTTTTTCCACTTTACTTGCTCATTGCTCTATATTTACTTGCTCATCGTAATTATCTTCAATATAACATACCTTTTTTTTCTATTTTCCACACATATACACAGGCCTATGAGAGAATGAATCTATGTGATGCTTTGACTCCGAAAGGCTTTAAGGATGGCGAAATCATAATCAAAGAGGTAAAGTTAATCGTTCCTGTAAACATGTACACACACACACACACACAACCCATGTATAAGAAGTGAATGCTCATCTTACGTATAAGCAGAAGAAATTGCCATGTGCAATGCATGTGCAAAAGTTCCGTTATACTGGACATTCTCCCAAAATGTGTGAATTGAAATCAATTGCAATTCTCATCAAAGTCACTCTCTTTGTATCCATTCATACCCATTAGCTTCCATAGGGGATGAAGAAAGCTTGTTCAGGGAAGAGAGAAAGAGAGTGATAAACATTGGTCTAAATAATCTTTTTTTTCGGGTAATAGTTACAACACCATTCTCTATCTGGTATCATGCTGAAGAATTTCCACTTTCTAGCTCTCACTCTTTGCTCATTTCTTCCATGTTCATCACATTCTTGTGGGTATCTTCATCTGGTCTCAGATTTTCTTCTTTCTCTCTCTCTCTTCTTACTTCTAATGGCCTTCCATGACTTTGCTCACATTGACCCCCCAAAATGTGTGTGTGTGTGTGTGTAAGATTAAAGAGAAGTGATAGTCGATGCTAAATCGCAATCCCAAGACGTTTGAAAGCCTACTACATAAATCGAATGTGAGGAAGGGAGATGTGAATAAGGCGAAGAAAGTTGATTATATTGGTAAAATAATCAGCTCAATAATCATTATCATCGCCAGAGTTGTCATTCTGATCATTGATTTGATTTGAGAACCATAATGAATGGAAAAGGAACATTCACACAGATAAATAGACAGATAGATGGATTGAGAGTGGGTGAGAATAGAGAGACACTCACCAAAACAGTCGATGAATGAACAAATTTTTTCCATTTACATTTCTTTTATTATTTATTCTGAGCAACCCAAATGAGGTGGAAAACAATCTATTTAGCTATCCATGTATATATACATTGATGTTTGCTTGATTATTTTTGCTGGAAAATCAGTGATTTGATTATTTATTGATGAGATTGAAATTAGCCCGAATTTTATGGCACTTGTTAATATATCTTCAAGCGATGAGTGATTGATTTATTGAAAGAGAGAGAGAGAGAGAGAGAGAGAGAGAGAGAGAAAGAGAGAGAAAGGGAGAAAGAAAAGAAATTTTCTCCATCCAATGAGCAAGCAAAATAGCTTGAGGCCAAATACTCTGTCTCAACGGAGCAAGTGGAGAGCTAAAGTTCAGAGGATGAACAGCATCATCTATCCAACTTTGAAAAATAGAGAGAGAAGAGGAATTCCTATTCTTTTGACATCCAACTTTGATGCAACTTTATTACTGTAGTGATGTTGGTATATCTTTTACGATCGATAAAAAGAATGGAGGACATGTCTCTGGATCTACTTTCTCTCTTTCTCACTCTCTCTCTCTCTCTCGCTCTCTCGCTCTCTTTCTTTTTCTCTCTCTTTCTCTTTCTTTATAAGAGACCTCATCTCACAGCAATCATTACCGAATCACTTCTTTTGTACCTCTTAACAGTGGCAAATGATGCGGTTTCAAAGACTTCCCTGGAATCATGTAATAGAGAGGGAGAGAGGGAGCATATCGATCAAAGAATATCTGAACGATATACACTTTTACTCAGCGAGTAGCCATAGAAAGAGAGGAATAGAGGAAGAGAGATCATGATAATTGAAATAGTCATGATATTATAATATAAGTAATGATAACTTCATATATATTTGCCACATTCCTCTTCATTTTCGCCACAGCTAAATGAGACAATATAGTTAGAGTTGTGCATAAGAGTGGAGGGAGAGAGAGAGAGAACGAGAAAAATTTGCATTCATAATCGCTTCATGCTGGCAAATAAGTGCCAAGATAGACTGATGATAATCTCTCTCTCTCCCATCATTCCCATTTTCCCTTGATTCTGTTGGAATGGATTTCCAACTCCCTCTCAAATTGCCAGCATGCTTGAGGATAGAGAGAAGGAATAGATTTTCAAATACAATGATTTGGAATAGCTGACCCGAATAATTATCATCATTTTTCTTGCCTTTTATCCAGGGTGATCAAGCCGATGGAATGTATTTCGTTGAAGAAGGAACTGTGGTGATAACCAAAATTGATGAGGTAAGCTGGAAAATATGTTTTCATGGTAGCCAAAAGATTTCATCACAAACCTCTCTCTTTCTCTCTCTCTCTCTCTCTCTCTTTGCTTCCTCCATTTCATTCATCATATCATTGATTTACCCCCTTCTCTCAATCTTCTCACTGATTCGACCTTTTTTACATGAACATGTATATTCCATCTTATCATGCAATTCTGGTAAACTTTCTCACATATTGTTGCTTTCTCTCTCTCTTACTTTCTCTCCTTGGAATACTTCGAATTATACACATACACACATGCAGAGAGGACAAGAAAAAGAGCTTTCTAGGTTAACCAAATGGGGCTATTTTGGCGAATTAGCATTAATCACACATAAACCTCGAGCAGCCACAGTGAAAGCTGTTGGAGATGTTAAACTTGCTTGTAAGTTTTTCTCTCTCTTTCCTCTCTTTTTCTTATGTAATTTTTTTCATTACACATTTTTTCCATCCCAAAAGAATGTGGATACATGCACAGTTCTTCTAAATTGATTGAATCATTCACAATATGAGTGAAAGTTTTATTGATATGAGAGAGAAAATTTTCTCTTCAAAACCTCGTTCTTATAAGAAATTGAGTACATGTATATGCACACACAAACCAACACAAATCAATCAACTGTAATATGATTCATCTTTCAAGCTTCTCATATGATCAAATTCAGTGTGTACATGTAAACTCAATAGCATGAGTTCATGAGCCAGTTAATTTGCATGGATGCAGATGAGTCTTATTGTTGATTGAAGAATAAGATGCTCGATGATTTGAGACTATTTTCTCCTTCTTCTGTATTCCTTCTACTGAATGAGAATCATTATGAAGGTTGCGTGCCACATGCATCTTGTCACACACGACTGGGAATGTTGTTTATTTTGTTGGGGGAATACAAAACTTCAAACTTATTGTCAGCAGCAAAAGTTGGGATGCTGTGTGTGTTTTTATTCCCTTCTCTATAAATATATGTATATATATACTTTCTTTTACTCTTTCTCTTTCTTGTCCGGTGAAATATGATGCTGAAACATGCACCAATATGAAAACATATTCTGAAAGTTCAAGAAAGGAGAGGGATAAAAGAGATTCCATATGAGCCATCATGAGCATATAGAATACAGATATGTATATTTATGAATAGATGTTTGTGAATACTGAATAGTGGCTACTTAGTGATGAATAGTGGAAAAAATTTACGTTATTTTTAAAGAAAGAATGAGAAAAGTATAAAAAAAGAGGTTAGAAGAGAGGAAAATATTCTCCTCAATTTTTTCCCATCGGTAAACATGCTTTTATCTGGACTCAGATAGAAGAATAAAATATGAATTTTTCAATAGCCATGATAACAGAATCACTTTTCCCAGTACACACACACACACACACACACACACACTCATATTGGTGACTAGTTATCTTTGATATCTAAAATTCTAATATCAAATTCATTTTATATTTTCAGTTCTTGATGTTGGAGCTTTTGAACGTCTACTAGGACCATGTATGGACATCATGAAACGTAATTTCAACGATTATGAATCACAGCTAGAGAAAATATTCGGTTCAAAGGCGAACATATCCGATCTTCGATGACCATAGAGAAAGGCATTTTTGATTTATTGTTCTTCTCCATGCGTTTTTTTCCGGGGATCCATACTGATGGCAAAAAAAAGGTTGCTTGTCCAACACACACACATCCATTTCAAGTGTTGTTCATCATGAAAGCCAAAGAATCTCTTCTACTGTCACTGCTACTATGAAAGTCAAAGAATCTAGGGAAAACTTGTACCAATTTCTCTTTCTCTCTCTCTCATCCTCTGTACTTTAACTTCGATTATTACTTTTTATTCTGCTCTCTCCGCATCACATTCTTCCAACACATGTCCATTGAGAAAAAAAATAGAGCAAAACTTATCTTCCTCAATTAGTTGGCCAGCATACGTATTCCTTAACATACACATCTCTCTTTTCCTTCATTTGCTGCTCTTCATGATCATCATCACTTCATCCAACTCTCTTGTATACAACACCACTTTCTCTTTTCTCCCATCTCTTCCATCTTCCGTTTACCGTTAGGAAAATATTTCCTGATCGGAAGAGAAAGGATACTGCCGATTAAATGAAGTGTATCGAAGAATATTATCATCATTACAATAATACGATAATGATGAGTAATAGAGAGAGAGAGAGAGAGACAGAGAGTATCTTCCCTCCTCTTCCCTCCCCTTCAAATGCCAACACTCTTGGTTACATTGTATTTTGGGGTGTGATAAAAATTGACTGTTGTTATATATAATGAAGGAGGGGGTTGAACAATGTAGGAAAATGTGAAAAAAATTTATTCCATCATGTAAAAAAAGGATTAACCGTTATCCCTTTCTCTCAAGAGAGACCAACTCAATCTGATGATGGGACCGGAAGAGAGAGGAAGAGAGATGTTCAGCTGCCATCTATAAGCGGAAGTGAGTGATGATTTGATCGATTTTTTTCTTTTCCTTTTGATTGGTAAATTGGTGATAAAATAGAAGAAAAATTCATTGGCTTACCAAAAATCATGGACAATATTGAGCACCAAGTGGAAAGTATATGGAAATCCAATGGAAAATATTGTGTGTGGTTGATGAATGAAAATGGAACAGTGTATAAACTCTGTGCACTAACGTGATTATTTGTTTCGTGATTCAGTAATTGTGAACAATTAAAGACAAACAATGTGTTAAATGATGATTATGTGATGATTATATGTGCGACGAAAAAAAACCTAAAGACTTTTCCATGGAAATACGGTGAAAACTGATTTTGGAACCAAAAAGGACACATCAAAAGCAAAATGAGATGATATTGCGAGGAAAAGAATTTCCATGCACAAGCTAAAGAAAGGATTGATAAGCGAAAATCGCCATCTTTTCAAAGAGAAATCCAAAATGATGTGAATAATTGTCGAACGAACATCATCTGGAAGTGACCACGATGGAACAAATATTTCAATAAAAATGCTCAAAATCCCTCCCAAAAAAGAAGTGAATATCTAGCTGGAAAATTTTTTTTCCAGAAGTCATCCTCATGTCCATGGTGATTTCAAGAAAAAGATCCATGGAATATTGATATATCAATATAAAGACTTAAAATCTTGATGGACTAACGATGATGAAAAATTTTTCACCTCCAGAGTTGGATTGAGTTACATAAGAACATCAAAAATCCTTCCGATAGAAATTAGTCAAACAGATCCATAATTCTAGAGAGAAACAGAGAGGAAAATGGCATTAAAAAAAGAATTGGAGCGCTTTTTTATTCTAGACATAAATTCGTTAAAAGAATAACACTTAACTGATGTGAATGAGAGAAACAACATAGACCATCATCATACCACCAGGAGATCATTAAGATGATACTCTCTTTCTCTGTCCATTCTCGATACATGTACAAATAGTGTCCCGATTCCTGTTCATATCAAATTAGAAAAAAATAATAGAACTGGTGTTCCATATTATAAAAAATATTTTCTCTCAATTCTTTCTTTTTTCCCACCAATTCGAGTCCTGAGCAAACTGAACCAAGTCAGTGGGCGAATAATGCCGGCAAAATTTCGAATATTCGAAGTTAGAGATATCGATTGAAATTTCTGAATTGGAATGTTCACTGACATCTGTAGGAGGTTGAGTTGTATCATGGAATCTCAGATAAAAGTTGGAAAAAATTCTTATTATCTATTCCCTGTGTTTGGGGCACATTTTGACTCTTATTGGAAGCTATAAAATCAATCCAGTAGACAGGAATTCCAGTGTTAAATCAAATGATTCAATCGGTTGAATCAGCATATCACTACTTCCGTCCTATCTATGATACAACTGATGTCACTTCAGATACGCTTATCAAACTTTTTTCGATAACTGTCTAATTGATTGGGTCCTAATGAACTTTGATCAAAAATTTATTTGATTATCATCAAGCCATCTCAGTTAGAGTGATGCTTTATGGTTCGAAATTTTCAAGACAGATTATACGGCTTGATGAGAAGAGTCCACGAAAAGTGAATTGAAAATGAGTCAAAATGCGATGAGGAATAAATGAGTATGAACAATAAGATGAGCAGACAATAAGATTTATTCAAGTTAATCTCAATTCATGGAGGTTATAAAAAAATAGTCAATCTTTCAACTAATGTAGCAAAACTATCAGTTGAGGTGATTTTCTCTTCATCTTACAAAACTTTAAATTAAATTACCAGAGTAACAACAACAACCACTTGGCTCATAGAAGGTGACAGAAGTAGAGTCGTGAGTTCAATCACAATTAATGGTAATTAATATATTCTCAACCTCTGATCCATGAGAGATGGTGGTCCCGATATCATTGATAGCACCATACTTAAATCTTTTAACCAGTGATAGGTGTTAAATTTGTTAATATGTAATCAGTGGAAGGCTGAGAGGTTTCGCGTTGGGACCATGTATCAGAATCTAATCTACTATATTCGATCATATAATTTCGAATTTGTTTGTTTCCGTGATATGTTTGAGCACATTCCAAACGGCAAACGGTAGAAGGCACCGGTTTTATATTATCATTAAAACAATTAAATGAAGGACCTCTCTCATGAGAAGAGCTATCTGAGGTTTTAAAATTATCAAGAGAGTGCATTACACGAAATCTTTGGCCTATCTCGAGGTCAAGCTATGGATAAATCCATTAGAACCTGGAAAAACTTGGCACAAAATTGTTCAAAAATGAAGAAATTTAATTAGTTTATATTCTAAGCTAATTTCTTGAGGAAGCATGATTTCCAGTGTTATTCCACTTCTAATAGTGGAAATGATGAGAAGATACAACAGTAGAATACTCTACCAAATGCTGTGATGAAAAAATGATTCTGTTTTGTGTATATATACAGAAGGTACAATGAAGGTACAATGAATAGCCATGGGCATTTTCTATCTGGTTTCAGGTTGATAAAGCGAATATTCCTTTTTGCCACTCAATAGTGTTTGAATTCATGCAAACACAAAACGAATAAAGGAGCTTACCGATTTGTTTTGCTTTCTTGCAACATTTTTTTCTTCTTCAACTACTGGTTCAACTAAATTGAATTTGATGAAAAATTCTCTGTCTCTCTCTCTCTCGCTTTCCAATGACATTCAGAGCAGGCCAATGGAATGCCTTGAGACTTTTAAATTTTGATAAGAGAGAAACTTGGGGTGTCCTTGTTCAATGGAACTCTATTGGGAACTCTCCAGGTCACTTGATGTGTCATACAGAGGTACAAAAGCTAAAGAATCAATCAGAAAGGAAAAACACTCCATCAGTCTTGTTCTCAGGTGAAAAGCTTCCGATCACAATCCAATATGTTCACATTAAAATCTTCAAAATACCAAGCAATGCTTTCAACAGTTATTTTATCAGCAATTATCATCTTTTTGATTGTGTGTCCAGTTAAGAGTGATTTTTGTCCCTCTCGAGGATCATTCCTTGCTCCATTGAATTTTACAAACATTTTTAATCCCGAATCGTTATACACATTTGATTGGAAAGTCAACGGCGGAAAGATCGAATTCAAACTGGCTATCAAAAACACGCCACCTTGGTCTGGGATAATACTCTGGGAAGATCCCGAAGACTGGAGAGAACCAGCTGAATTCATTGTTATTAGTACAGCTTTTCCAAACTCCCCTGTTCGTCATGCAACCTTATCCGATTCCGATGGTCTATTTCAATTTTATCAAGAAGGGGTGAAAGATGATCATAAACTTTACCACTCTGGTGGCATCCTCTCTTACTCTTTCATTCGTCTTCTTGACTCTGAAAAGTACCAAAAACAGAGCAAAATATGTATGGTTTTCCTGTTCTTGATTAGAGGCGAGAGATTGGGACAATTAGAACCTGGATCTAACTTTTTTGATCTAATCAAAGGAACCAACGTTGCGCAACAAACAATCTGTATTGACCGTTGCGATGCAAGTGTGACCACAGCAACACCGGCAACAATGTAGAGAACTTCCATGACACGAAAAACGTGAAGCATCTCTCTGTTTAAGTATATAATGGGATCCAAACTTTTTGATCTGACCAGGGTAGCATTCGAAAGTCAAATGACAGTTTGCGCTGAAATTCTTGCATAGAAAGATCGCTCCATCGAGCCACTGTGAATTAACGTAAGGAATTGTGATAATGCGATACTAAAATTTTGAATTATTGTAAGAAAGAGGAAGCTGAATTCATGTTAACTATGTCAACATGAAATGTATGTATTTAACCCATTAAATCATCTCTTCCATGGCAAGTATCCTTTTTTTCATCACAAAAGAAAATGGAACAACATCAAAATTTTCTTGGACCTTGGAAAACAGTTTCCGAGGTCGCATCACTCGATTTGACCTCATATCTCTCTCTCTCTCTCTCTCTCTCTCTCTCTCTCTCTCTCTCTCTCTCTCTCTCTCTCTCTCTCTCTCTCTTTCCAATGACATGCAAAGTGAGCCAATGAAATGCCTTAGAACATTCGAATTCTGATAAGAAAGAGAGAAACTTGAGGCCTCCTTTTCAATGGAACCCTATCAAGAACTCTTCAGGTCACTTGATGTGTCATACAGAGGTACTTAAGCTCGAGAATCAGAAAAAACACTTGATCAGTCTTGTTTTCAAGTGGAAAGTTTCCGATCACATCAAATACGTTTACATCGAAAACTTTCAAATTATATAGCGATGCTTTCATCAGTGATTCAATCAACAATTATCATTCTTTTAATTGTGTGTCCAGCTCAGAGTTATTTCTTCTCTGCAGGAACCTACTCTCCTTTAATGGAGTTTGATGGGGAATGTTATTACAAAATTGATTGGGGAATCAAAGATGGTAAGATCAAATTTATTCTGAAATTCGCAAACATAAATCCTTGGTCTGGGATAATACTCGAAGAAGAATCAGAAGGTCCAGAAGGCTCGGAGGTGGAAGTTGTCGAATTTATTGTTTTCAGCGAAGCTTTTCCAAAAGTTCCTGTTCGTCATGCCACCGAATCCGAACTCAATGGTCTAAGTTATCTTCAAGATTGGATGAAAGATGATCATAAACTCAAATACAACATAAACAGTACGATGTATGGTAAACTCATGAACCACATCCGTTACTTTTTCACTCATCCTCTTGACTTCGAAAAGTATCAAAAAGGCACCAAAATATGTATAAATGTTTTACTCTTAGTTCGTGGCAGTAGAATAGAACAAATAGCACCTGGATCTAGCCTCACTGATCTGCTCAATGGAACATACGTTCGGGAAATTAAGATCAGTGATTAGCATTGCGATACAACTGTGACCATAGCTACACCGGCCTGGATCATGTGAATAAGGACTGCCAATATTGGTTCTGTTCCACGGTCGTTACAAGAGATCAGCTTTCACCGTACGTACTTGTACTGGTTGATGATGGTCACAGAACTTACGAGCCTCGGCTTTTTATGTGCTAACATTAGTCATATTTCCGCAGTATTTTGATGAACAATTTTATAATGACTTGTGCCTTTGCTTTGGAAATATTCCTCCTAACAGTTGTTAGCTATGTACCTATGTATGTTCTGGAATTCTTTTCTAGGAAGATCTCTCCACCAAGTCACTGTAAACTAACGTAATGAATTGTAATAATGCGATGTTAAAATTTAAAATTATTTTAAAATTATTGTAAGAAGGAGGCTGAATACATGTTGACGATAGAAAATCTGTGTCTCTTACCCATTTAATCATTTCATTTCACTGCAAGTATTGGTGTATTTTTTTTAATCACAAGATGGGACGGAACCACATCAAAACTCTTTCAACTTACAAACGAGTCTCGGAGGTCGCATCTCTTGATTTGACCTCATATCTCTCTTCTTCTTTCTTTCTTTCACTGATCAAATTGTTTACCAACAAACCAAAAAGCCTAACAATGTTTTCAAGCTCCGTCTGTGCTACTGATTTTTTTTATATATGATATGACTGTGGCGCTGAAAACGAATAAAGCAATAATGAGATTTGAGAATTTGAGATACAGGAACACATCACACAGAGAAACGTTGGAAACAAAACTGTATACTTATTCAATAGACAGAGCAATTATTTTCGGATTAAATAGTGACTGGATTGATTGATTCTCACAATATTCCAAGATTCACTCTGGTATGAGAACCGAATAGATGATACACACAGATCTACTCACAAACATGAAGTTTGTTTTGAAAATTTGCCTTCAATTCAGCTCAATAACTTTTTTGCTCTGGGTAAAAGGCACCAGCTTTATATCATCATTAAAACAATTGAAAAAAGGATCTCTATCATGAGGAGAGCTGTCTGAGGTTTCAAAATTATCAAGAGAAAGCATCAAACAAAATCTTTGGGCTATCTTGAGCTCAAACTATGGGTAAATCAATTAGAACCTGGGAGAGATCCAAAAAATATTCGAAAATGGAGAAATTTAATTAGTTTATCTTCTAGACTAATTTCTTGAAGAAACATGATTCTCAGTGTTATTCCACTCCCAATAATGAAAATGATGAGAAGATCCAACCGTAGAATACTCTACCAAATGTTGTGATGAAAAAATGATTCTCTTCTGTGTATATATACAGATGGCACAATGAATAGCCATGGGCATTTTCTATCTGGTTTCAGGTTGATAAGAGCAAATATTCCTTCTTGCCACTCATGTATGTAAGGCTTGAATTTATGCAAACACAGAATGAATAAAAGAGCTTACTGATCGGTTTCGCTTTCTTGTAACATTTCTTCTTCAACTACGGGTGTTGTTCAACAAAACTAAATTCGATGGAAAATTCTCTCTCTCTCTCTCTCTCTCTCTCTCTCTCTCTCTCTCTCTCTTTCTATTTCTCTCTCTCTCCAATGACATCAAGAGTGGGCCAATAGAATGTCTTGGAGCATTCGAATTTTGATAAGAAAGAGAGAAATTTGGAACCTCCTTATCGATGGAACCCTATCAAGGACTTGCCAGGTCACTCGATGTGTCATATAGAGGTACTTAAGCTCAAGAATCAACGAGAAAGAAAAACACTTGATCAGTCTTGTGAAAGCAAATGAAAAGCTTCCGATCACATCAAATACGTTTACATCGAAAACTTTCAAATTATATAGCGATGATTTCATCAGTGATTTTATCAACAATTATCATCTTTTTGATTGTGTGTCCAGTTAAGAGTGATTTTTGTCCCTCTCGCGGAGCATTCACTATTCCGGAGAATTTCACTGACAATTCGTCTTACAAATTCAATTGGAAAGTTATCGGTGATAAGATCGAATACAATCTGGCTGTCAAAAACATACGTCCTTGGTCTGGGATAGCAGTCTTCGGAACTCCAGGATTCATCGTTGTTCTCAGTACAGCTTTCCCAAACTCCCCCGTCCGTCATGCAACCTTATCCGGTTGGAATATTAGCCATTTTCAAGAAGGGGTGAAAGATGGTCATGAACTCAACTACAATAATAACATTATCTATTACTCTTTCACTCGTACTCTTGACTTCCTAAAGTACCAAAGTGTCAATAAACGTCGATTCCTGTACGATAAATGTTTTACTTCCATACTCTTTACTAGAGGCGCAAGATTGGGACAAATAAAACAGGGATTCGCACTTACTCATTTGTTGGATGGATCCTGGAAAGAATTTGTGGAAGTCTGTATCAACCGTTGCGATACAACTATGACCACAGCTACACCGGCAACCTAGACCCACCTTGTTTGATCCGATAAATGGAACATTTGGTGGTTAAATGACATTCTGTACTGAAATTCTTGCATAAGAACATCGCTCCACCGAGTCACTGTAAATTAACGTAATGAATTGTAATAATGCGATACTAAAATTTCAAATTATTTTAAGGAAGAGGAGGCTGAATTTTTGTTCACAATAGAAAATGTATGTCTCTAGCCCATTAAATCAATTCTTTCACTGCAAGCATTGGTGTATTTTTTTAATCTCAAGAGAAGACGATGGAACTCTCACAATTTTGGCCACGAGCCTCCGAGGTCGCATCTCTTGATTTAACCTGATCTCTCTCTATCTCTCTCTATCTCTCTCTATCTCTCTCTATCTCTCTGGTTAAGCAAAATCATCCAGCAACATGAAGCCCTGGTGGAACGAAAATTTTTCGATGGTATACTGTAAGTGTGATGATTATGGATTTCGATGGAAAGCTCACAGTTGAGAGCCAGAAACGGCTCCAAGATACAAGATTAAAGCTTTTCAAAGTTTTAAATATAACCCATGAGCCTCAAGCAAGGTGGTTCAAAGATCATCTAAAATAATCAGTTCTGCAGTGAACCGAGATGCATATGTGAGAATGTGTATATATGTATATGAGCCTGATTGCAACAAAAAATGCCCATTTTTCAGATGACAAAAGCGTGTTCTACACACGCAGTATATCTGGAACGGAAGCTTGCAAGAAAAAAATTCTGAATGATCTAGAATGCTCAACATATGTATCAAAGAAAAATAATGAGAAAAAGTTTATGCAAAAATTGAAACTATTCCCAATATACGCATGAAAAAATATGCATTGATGATGTCGTGATTTTTGCTAGTCAAATGGTGAGTCAATGATAATGACTTCCTGCTAGTGTGAATAAAGTATGTGAAAGAGAGTAATAGAGATATCTATACTGAAATACCATGAATTTGTTACAATGTGACAAAGAAAAATCCCCATGGATTGAATGGAAAGAGAAGGAAAATATGCAAAGAACTAGAAATGATAACTCGAAATCCCGCCCAAAAAAGAAGTAAATATCTAGTTGGAAAATAATTTTTCTTCAAAGTCATCACCATGTTTATGATGACTTCAAGAAAAGATCCATGCAATAATGATATATCAATATAGAGACTACTTTCGTTCTATCTATGAAACAACTGATGTAACTTCAGATACTTTTATCAAACTTTTTCCGATATATGCCTCATTGATTGAGTCCTAGTGAACTTTGATCACAATTAATTTGATTATTACCGAGCCATCTCAGTAAGAGCGATGCTTTATAATCCAAGACAGATTATACGGTTTGATGAGAGAAGTCCATGAAGAGTAAATTGAATCTGAGTCAAAATGTGATAAGAAATCATGTGAGTACTGAACAATAAGATGAGCAGACAATAAAATTTATTCAAGTTAATCTCAATTCATGGAGGTTATAAAAAAATAGTCAATCTTTTAACTAATGTAGCAAAACTATCAGTTGAGGTGATTTTCTCTTCATCTTACAAAACTTTAAATTAAAATACCAGAGTACCAACAATAACCACTTGGCTCATAGAAGGTGACAAAAGTGGAGTCGTGAGTTCAATCACAATTAATGGTAATTAATATCCTCTCTACCTCTCATCCATAAGCGAAGGAGGTCTAATAAGTTTTTTCTTCTTAATACTAGCATAATTCTGCTGCTGTTGCTGTTGCTGACGAGCAAACATTTTGTCATCATTCGACACCAACATGGTACAACCATACTGATCATTTAGACTACGATTGGAAGCTATCCTCATGAAAGGTTCCGCATATTCATGATGAGATCCCGGTGTTTGGTGACCTTTGATCGCTGTTGTCGGTATCAGTCCAACGTTTGCCGCTGTGTTCATTGAATTACCCAAATTTTTACGAGCTGGTGACGAATAGTAGGATAAGGACAATCGGGCATCATCACCGAAAGATTTAAGTTTAGCTGCACATTGATAATCACTCATTGGTACTCCTTCAACTCCTGATTCACATTTGGAATTAATATTGGTCGAATTACAGCTTATACGATCAAATGCCGATATTTCAACTTGATTTGATGGTATTAAATTTTGCTTTCGAAGACAAAAAAGTATAGCTGCAAACAGAGTGATCAATACAAGAATTGATACGATAACCGGTAACAGAATGGTCAAGTATTGGCGAAATATGTGGCTTGAAGATGTACTGGCTTGAGATTGGAGAATCGAATTTCTACTTTCGCCACTTAATGGGTACGGATATGCATTTGTCCAATTGTGTGTATCAAAATCATATTCTGCTTCAGTTATACCAGCATCGGAAGATGCTGATATCACCAAACTGTAACGTTTTCCTGGTATGAGGTTGGTTATTACAGCTGACTTGGATGCAGAATTAGTGACCGATTTATTAAAATGAATCCATTGTTTACTGTTCAACTGCTTGTATCGGATGAAAAAACTTTGTATGCGACATCCCGAGTCCATCCATTTACCTGATATGAATGAAAAAATAGGATACAAATTTCAATCAGTAGGTCTATGAGTTACAGGTTTATGTTACTTACCTAGATTCATATGAACTGATGTTGTGTTTATTGATGCGAATTTAATGAATGAAGTTGGTGAAACCGGAGCACCTCCTTTGGTTCGAGCAGACAGTGTTTTGGATGGTTCGCCAATACCCAGACTATTCTTGGCGATCATATAGATTGAATACTTGGTACCACACTTGAGTCCATTGAGCCGATATTCGTTCAAATTTGATGGCTCATTAATCTCAATTTTAGTCCATTCATAACTACTGTCCGGCTTGAAGGCAATAATGAAGGTTCTCTTCTCAAAATCATGTTGATGCCCAGATTCAGAATTCGGTGTACCCATCATCATTCCACCTGCTTCACTATCAATATTCCAACCAATTGTAATTGAATCGAAAGATGTTGATATCAAATGAACACTGGGTGTTGTGGGCGGTGAATTTTGTAAGGTTGTCATACGAATCTCATCACTTCGAGGTCCTGTACCAATTGAATTATATGCCTGAATCACAACCTCGTATGTTGTACGTCTTCTCAGATTGGTCACATAAGTACTCATTTCACTCTCATCATTTTGATCTGCCCTACGTTCAGATTCGAGTTCATAATTTTTATAGTTATACGAATCTTGCTGCTGCGCTATTCGATATCCAACGTAATAACCCTTTATTCGACCATGTCGAAGTTCTTTTTTCGGTGGTTGCCATCGAACTTTCAACGATTGAGCTCCACTAGCTTCCAGTCGAACATTCAAAGGTGGTCCACCAGGCACCTCTTCACCTGTGGTTACTGTTATCGGTGCACTTGCTTCACTGGTCCCGATATCATTGATAGCACGCACCCGAACCTTGTAACCGGTGATAGGTGTTAAATTTGTTAATATGAAATCAGTGGAAGGCTGAGAGGTTTCACGTTGGGACCATGTATCAGAATCTAATCTACTATATTCGATCATGTAACTTCGAATTTGCTTATTTCCGTGATATGGTTGAGCCCATTTTAAACGGACACTTCGACTTGTTGCATCCAGTAATTCCAAATTGCTTGGTGGCTCAGGACGCTCTGTGAATACAATGAAAAACAGAGATTTATCAATACAAAGAATATTCCAAAGATTCTGGAGGGAAAGGTCTCTTTTTATACACTAACCAAGAACTATCAGCTGAATATTGGTATCATCTGAACCATAATTATTTGTCGCTTGACATGTGAACAATGATGAATCATGACGTTCAGTTGGATTAATTTCCAAAAGTGATACCAATCCATGCTTTGAATCATCTCTTTTTTCAACCAGAGAGTAACGTTTCTCGGTCTTGGTATTGAAATTGATTACTTGCTTATCCTTTTGCCATGTAATACTTATCGGATTATCTCCTGAAACTTCACATTTGAGAACACTTTTTTCCCCTCGTCGACTTTCGAAACTGCTGAATTTATTTTCAAAATATGGTGGCACTGAGAACGAATAAAGCAATAATGAGATTTGAGAATTTGAGATACAGGAACACATAGATGAACACAGAGAAACGTTGGAAACAAAACTGTATACTTATTCAATAGACAGACCAATTATTTTCGGATTAAATAGTGACTGGATTGATTCTCACAATATTCCAAGATTCACTCTGGTATGAGAACCGAATAGATGATACACACAGATCTACTCACAAACACGAAGTTTGTTTTAAAAATTTGCCTTCAATTCAGCTCAATAACTTTTTTGCTCTGGGTAAAAGGAACCAGCTTTATATCATCACTAAAACAATTGAAAAAAGGATCTCTATCATGAGGAGAGCTGTCTGAGGTTTCAAAATTATCAAGAGAATGCATCACACAAAATCTCTGGCCTATCTTGAGCTCAAACTATGGGTAAATCAATTAGAACCTGGGAGAGATCCAAAAAATGTTCGAAAATGGAGAAATTTAATTAGTTTATCTTCTAGACTAATTTCTTGAAGAAACATGATTCTCAGTGTTATTCTACTCCCAATAATGAAAATGATGAGAAGATACATCAGTAGAATACTCTACCAAATGTCGTGATGAAAAACGATTCTCTTCTATGTATATAAAGAGAAGGTACCATGAATAGCCATGGGCATTTTCTATCTGGTTTCAGGTTGATAAGAGCAAATATTCCTTCTTGCCCCTCATGTATGTAGGGTTTAAATTCATGCAAACACAAAATCAATAAAAGAGCTTACTAATCGGTTTCGCTTTTTTGTAACGTTTTTTCTTCAACTACTGGTGTTGTTCAACAAAATTGAATTCGATGGATAATTTTCTCTCTCTCTCTATCCAATGACATCCGGAGTGGGCCATTTGGAGCATTCGAACTTTGATAAGGAAGAGAGAAACTTGGGACCTCCTTCCTCAATGGAACCCTATCAAGAACTCTTCAGGTCCCTCGATGTGTCACACAGAGATACTTAAGCCCAAGAATCAACTAGATCAGAAAAACACTTCATCAGTCTTGTTCTCAGGTGAAAAGCTTTCGATCACAATACACATTCAATATGTTCACATTAAAATCTTCAAAATATCAAGTAATTCTCTCATCGGTGATTTTATCAACAATTGACATCTTTTCGATTGTGAATCCAGTCAAGAGTGATTCTAGTCCCTCTTGAGGATCATACACTATTCTAGAGAATTTTACTGACGATTCGTTTAACAAATTTGATTGGAAAGTTAACGGTTGTAAGATTGAATTCAATCTGGCTATCAAAAACATGCATCTTTGGTCTATGATAGTACTCTGGCAAAGACTGTTTAGGCAAAATGCTGCTGGTGAAGTTATTGTGCTCAGTACCGCTTTCCCAAACTCCCCCGTTCGTCATGCAACCCTATCCAATTGGGATATTCACCAATTTCAAGAAGGGGTGAAAGATGGTCAAAAACTCAACTACAATAATAACACTCTCTCTTACTCTTTCAATCGTTCTCTTGACTACAAAACGCACCGAAAAGGTACCACATTGTCTTTTGTTTTCATGTTCGTGAATAGAAGTGCGAGATTGGGACAAATAGAACATGGATCCAACGTTTCTAAATTGGTGCATGGAACATCTCGGGAACTTATGACAGTCTGTTTTAAACGTTGCGATACAACTTTGACAGCAGCTACACCGGCAACGACAGAGAAAACTTCGAAGAAACCAGGAACCTGAGGCCATATTTTCTGACAGTTATTAGCTGTGTACCTCTTTATGCTTTGAAATTCATGCATAGAAAGATAGCCCCACCGAGTCACTGTAAATTAATATACCTGATGAATTGTAATAATGCGATGTTAAAATTCGAATTATTATAAGAAAAGGGGGCTGAATTTATGCTGACGATAGAAAATGTGTGTCTCTAACCCATTAAATCATTACTTCTCACGACAAATATTGGCATATTTTCTTCAATCACAAGAGAAGACGGAACCGTATCAAAACTCTCTCGATCTTGGGAACGAGCCTCCGATGTGGCATCTCTTGATTTAACCTGATCTCTCTCTCTCTCTCTCTCTCTCTCTCTCTCTCTCTCTCTCTCTCTCTCTCTCTCTCTCTCTCTCTCTGGTTAAGCATAATCATCCAGCAACATGAAGCTCTGATGGAAAGAAAATATTTCGATAATATACTGTAAGCGTGGTGATAAGGGATTCCAAAGGAAAGCTCTTAGTTGAGATCTCAAAACGGCTCCAGAGTACAGATTAAAGCTCTTCAAAGTTTTGTATACAACCCATAAGCCTCAAGCAAGGTTCAAGGAACATCTAAAATAATCAGTTCTGCAAATGAATCGAGATGCATATATGAGAATATTCACATGTATATGAGCCTGATTGCAACAAAAAATGCACATTTTTCAGATGACAAAAGCGTGTTCTACACACGCAGTATATCTGGAACGGAAGCTTGCAAGAAAAAAATTCTGAATGATCTAGAATGCTCAACATGTGTAGAAAAATAATGAGGAAAAGTTTATGCAAAAATCGAAACTTTTCCCAATATACGCATGAAAACATATGCATTGATAGTGTCGTGATTTTTGCTAGTCGAATGGTGAATGAATGATAATGGTTTCCTGCTAGTGTGAATAAAGTATGTGAAAGAAAGCAATAGAGATATCTATACTGAAATACCATGAATTTGTTACAATGTGACAAAGAAAAATCCCCATGGATTGAATGGAGAGAGAAGAAAAATATTCAAAGAACTAGAAATGATAACCAACAGATCTCTCGTTACCATTCTGTTCAGCATATATATTCATTCTCACTGCATACAACAATAGCTTGACTTGGATTGTCCAGAATGAAGAGAAAAGAGAAGAGAGAGAGGACAAAACTTTCACTGGATGAAAATTCATACATGAATCCTACTTGAAATATTCAGTTCCTGATTCTTTCAAGATAGATGAGCTTCCATGAGCTCATGATATCAGACCAGCAACATTATCAGAACGCTGTCGGTTACAATACTTTTTATCCTCTTTTTTTACTTGGAGCAGTTGAAATGGATTCCTTCTTGTTGAATATCATGAGAAGAAATGGAGAGAGAAGGAGTTGTTGAGAGAAAAAAATTGGGCACAAAAATTCTCTTCTATTCCTTATTCCATGTTCTCCCCTCTGGCTTGGAATCAGCCGTAGCAGAGAGAGAAACAGTGTAAAAGTGAGAGAAAGCAAAACGTGAGACAGACCATGATAACCTCTCGTATTTCAATATGAGAGAAGGCTCGGAATAAGCTTGGATAGTTTACGAAAATTTATGTGCCATGTAATAGGCCTTCGGGTGAGCCCAATGAACTTGCTATCTATTCTCACACACATATACACGCACAGAAATCCTTAGACATATACACTTGAATCCTTTTCTTTGACTTTCAACCGAAAGAATAATATAATGAGAACACAAATCAAACTCATGATGATGGTGTGCTCAACCTTAGCCTGAAACTTTTTCTACTTCTATTGGTACATTCCTAAGCTCCACTGAATCTTTTCTCCCTCTCAGTCTTCCATCGATCCTGTGTGAAGAATATAGTTGGCAAAATCTTATCCTCAAAAGCATCGTGCACCAATAGCAATAGTGAAAACAAAACTATTCAACATTATTTATGGCTACAAAATAATTTCATATCAGTGTTACTATTTCAAATTTACAGCTAAGCTAGATATGTATGTGGATTCCGTCAAGAGTGAGCAACAATAATTTCAAATCATTCAACTTGAAGGAGTGAACAATCTTTTCAATCTAATGTAGGATAGAGAAGAGAGGAAGGAAAAAAATTAAATGGATGGAAACAAAATTCTCATTTGATTGTTCATCCGATTTATGATCAATAAAAATAATCCAGCTAATCAATGGCACTGTGTGAGCTGCTGTGCTTGATTGTGAAGTGAATCTATTTTACTACACATTGAATGAATGTGTCATATTTTCTGGTGACTAATATTCGCCAAAGAGAGAGAGAGAGAGAGAGAGAGAGAGAGAGAGAGAGGAGATATTTTCACTTCCAAAACAACGCATCGTTTCTGAATGCTCATTAATCATGCAAAAATGTTGGGGTATGTGTGTGGTTTAAAAAAAGGATAAAATTCTAGAATATTTGCCACAGCTTTTCATTTAGCTATACATACACATAGAGAAGGTTTTCATTGAGCTATCACTGCAGCTGTATCTTGAATGAAAATACAGCCTGGAAGCTAAGCTTTTCCCCTTCATCCTCCTCCTCCTCTTCTTCTCTCCTCCCCTCATCATCACTGGATGCAAAATAATCTGCATCAGTTGAATGAGCCCACATGAATACTAATTAGTCTGATAGAAAGGGGTTATCAATTAGCGATTTGCAAGATTATGCAGATTCGCTATGTATATGCTACACTGTATATATATTATGCTATGCGATGATAATGATTAGAATAGCAAAGTGGAAACCAAAAATGATGCCTTCAGTATTTCCTATTTCTGACATTTCCACAACCGGATGTTGAGATGTGAGTTTCGATTTTTTTCACTCTCACAATGTAACACCAATTCCTGAGAAATCAAGGAATCAAGGATTTCTCTGTCTGTGTATGACTCAAGAAACTTACTAATGAGAAGTGTTGCGAAAGTTAAAAGAAGAGAAAAAAAATCTTTCTTTTTAACTGCTTAAAGCAAGTCACATCAGAGCCACATGCTCATTTCGTCTTCCGCATTCTTGTGTGTGTGTGTGTAAGTGAATCAATCAACAATCCAGCATTGTTTTTTTTCCTATTCTATTCTGTATTTTCGATTCTCTATTCTCTATTCTCGATTATAGCTTGTGAGAATAAAAAAAATTCAATTGGCTCTACTACTACTCAATGAGTGGATGTAGTTTTTTTCCATCGAATTTCGAGTTCATAAAAAGATCAACTTCAATATTGAGTTTCGCAATGTTTCTCCTACAAACAGATTGATGTGTGTTGTCCAGCTTTTTGGCAGGACCACATACAAAGGCATGTATATGTACTTACTCAAAACTCTTATTCGCACAACTTTGCTTAGACCAGCACCAATACCATTGCTGACTTGACACATATACAGTCCAGAATCAGATTTATCCACATCATGAATGACTAGAGTGCCATTGACCAACACTTGATGGCGATAGCTAGAAAGAATGTCCTTAAAATCATTTGAGCTACTCGTATCAATGGACACCGTATTGGAGGGATGTTGTTTACTGTTAATCATTATCGAACCGGTTGATGATTGAGCTGTGGAAGATTCTGTGAATGTTGATGATAGAGAGGAGGAGGTTGATGATGAAGTGGAGGTGAATTTTTTCCATGATATGCGTGCCGGTGGATGTCCATCTGATGAACAATTTATCCATACCGTTGAGCCTTGTACAATTGATGTCTCATTGGCAGGCTCCAGGATCCACTTCGGCGGTACATTAACAATCAGGACACTTGTCCGGCTATCGTGATCAATAGTATTTTTAGCATGGCACGTGTAATTTCCAGCATCTCGAAAGGCAATTTTTTTGAATGTTAACAGAGAATAGTCATCTGAATTTTGTAGCAAAATATTGCCCGATAATCTTAGTGGTTGTCCATCTTTCAACCACTTAATGTGTACTGGTGGATCACCTTCCACCACTGAGCAAACCATTTTCACTCTCATACCTTCATTAGTGTAAATAACTTCTGGCAAGGGTTGAATATCAATGTGTGGAGCCATTCGTACACTGACCATTATTCGTGCTGTTATGGATGAAGAATCGGAGCCTTTTGCAGTACACTTATATTCACCTAGAAAAATAAGAGGGAATCCAAAAGAAGAAAAGAAATTATCAGTTCAATGCTGCATATAGCTGGAGTATTGTTAGAGTAGTATACATGAATACATCATGGGTACATGTACATGAACCACATATATGAATAAGAGGTACAGAATACCTCCAAAGTGGCCACTTCATGATAGTGGAAGAAATAAATTGAGATTGATGTAATATGTAGTCAAGAAAATAGGATAAGATGAAAGTGACAGTAGTGGTGAAGGTGAAGACTTTTGCTGTTGGGCTCATATGTGTATATATGTATGTAGGTGTATACATATATATATCTTAAGGGGAGGAAGAGAAACCGTTGATTTCATCTTCAAATAGGAGGAAATTTAGGGATCTAAGAACGTGATATCATTATCGATGCTGAAACGAATATGCCAAGTGCAGAATGAGAGAGAAATAAGACCTCAACTGAGTCAAAAGCATAAGTGTTGGAGGCAACAAAAGAAAGAGAAAGAGAGAGAGAGAGAGAGAGAGAAGAAATAAGCAATTTCATAAGATATAATTTACGAAAAGCCATATTTTGGATACATTCTTCCGGTCAATTGAGGACATTGAGAGGAGGAATAGGAGGAATGGAAGGAGATAGAATGTGATAGGGAAAAGAATTTCACAGAATCATCTTTGAGATGAGAAGATATGATGGGAAAAAATTTCTCTCCTCTCTTTCTTTCTTCTATCTGATTCTCTACTCACGAGGCACATAGGATGTATGGATAAAATGAAGATGATTTCTCACAAGAGCTAGTTTTTTTCCAGTGAATTTTGGTATAAAATCTTCCTTTAGGATAAAACTCAAGATCAAATATACCTTCTCATACTAGAAATAAGAAGATGGAAAGAAAAATTATCATCATAAAACATTATCCTAGAGAAGAGAGACTGGAAATTCATTCCACAGTGTGAGCCATATTCCCGAGTATTTGACTTTCTCTTTCGCCTCTCTCGAATTTCAAGTCACGAGTTGAAAATTCATATCGAAAAGTATGAGAGAGACCAAGCCAAAAAACGGATAGTGTAAAATGGAATTCATGAATTTTACTATAACCTTAATGCAACATCATCACTCGATCATGAAGCAACGTATACCCATCATCACCATACATGTATTTTTTCCCCTCACTCTCACCCATGATACTATCGAAAATACTTTGTACCAATTCAGATGACTGATAAGAACTTTTTTTCCCTCTCTCTTTCTCTGATGGCCAGCATCATGGGGATGATGATAGAAGAAAACAAAGTATCAAAAATAGGGTGAATGAAGAAAAAAAAAGATCATATTCCTAGGAGAAAGATCTTCTTCCATGGGGATGATATACCATGGAGAGATGAGAAGGCAAAGAAATCTCTCCTTTTTCTAGACTAGAAAGAAAAGAAAAATGAATGAGGTTTCAAATTGACTTTTTCTCACATGAACTATTCCAATTGAAAAAGAAGTGTATAGGTAAATGATACAATGTTAATTTTTTTTCTTCTTCTTACTTTTCCAATCACTTTGTTGTTATTCTTTTTTGATATTTTTTTCAACGGATATCTCTCACTTTTTTTCTGTTTTACTTCCCAAAATTACGCACGAGTAGTTATTGTATATATATATAGATGCACATGTATATCGTGGTAATATTAACCGGATGGAAGTGAAGTAAATTATGAACGGTATTCACTTTGATTCAATTTTTCTCCATCAATCGCTTTGCACGAGCTCATGCTCAATTAACTGTGATTCAATAAGGATTCATTTACCAGTGAATCTTTATGAATACTATTCAGAATTACGATACTTTCATGAAATATACGAAGGGATAAGCTTCCAGGGTAAAAGTGAGAAGAAACAGGGCAAAAAAATCATGATAGCATTTAGAAGCTTTGAAAAATTCTTCTTCCTTTTTTGCTTGTTTTTTTCTATCGGGCTCTTGGCATCCAATGCAATGGCAATCACTAGGAGCATTAGTGAAGAAGAAAACAAAGTTTTTCTCTCTCTCTCGTTACTATCTTACTATGAGCTCTTTTGGGAGATATTATTTATCGAAAGGTTAAAATATAAGGTTAAGTGAGGCAGATTTGTTCTCTTTCTCTCTCTTTTCACTGTGTTATGTCAGCTCAAATGATGTAGTAATGAAAAAAATCTTCTGGTATGCGAAGATTTTCCAACGCACAACTGTTAAGCTTCATTCGAAAAAAGTGAGAGAGATAGAAAGAAGCAAATTGAAGCTATCAAAAGCTTTAACTTGGGTATGAGGATGACAGCTCATAAGAAGAAGAAGAAGAAAGGAAGAGAGAGAGAGAGAGAGAGAGAGAGAGAGAGAGAGAGAGAGAGAGAGAGAGAGAGAGAGAGAGAGAGAGAGAGAGAGATATTGGATAAGATGTATACATAGAGAAGATGTGGATGAAACTCTTATACTCTAATTCCTGTGTGAACATGATCCATTTCCTCAACCCAAAGTAAGTAGTGTCAATATTGGTCTGGCCAGATTGAGGCTACTGAATATAACATAGACACTTCCTGTAAGTGATGGTCAACAATCTTATATTCACTTGTTGGATCTCTCTCTCGTTCAAAAAATTGTAACACTTATACTTAAGGACTTGAGTGGAAATCAAATTGAGCTCTAACATTTTTCAATACTCTTAACAAGTACCCCTGCACATGAATAGATGAAGACATTCTGTGTGTCGGTAAATATATTCTCGAGAGAATGTATGAATGAATGAGATATTGGGAAAGTTCAAATGTTCATGGAATGTACTATCCGAATGTGAACCAAAATTCACACATGATGAAGTACAAGACGGTTGAGGAGTTGTCTCTTTTTTCACTCAAATTTCCAAACGGAAATTAGCTGAAAATATTCTCCCGTCTAATGAATAGCCTCAAATCATGAACAGGGGAAAAATTCACTTGTGAGAATATATATACCCACATGCACACACATTTTATGGCTAATGAGAAAGCCTGAAACAATGAAAAGAGTTCTGGTAAAGACTCGACAAGAATGGGTGATATTAATGAGAATTATGTCAGTCAAACTAAACTAATGGGCAATGGTGTGAGTGACAGCAATGATGATGATTTGAAATGAAAAGAATGACAAAAACGAATATAAATAAGTGGAATTCAATCGTAAATGGAAAGCAAGATATTTTTCTCAACATCTATTATTATTATTATTATTATTATTACTATTATTATTAAAATCATCGTCAACTATCTCGAACAGATGAAATCTATTTTCTTCTATTCTATTTCAACGATATTCTGATCATTCTCATTTATTTGATTTCAAATACCAGCAGCATGCATATTGGTTTCTGAAAGACATCACATGAAAAATCTGAAGAATAGATAAATATATGTGTCTATGGTCGAACTGATGTTGTTGTGATGGAAAATAATGTATTAACAAATGAGTATAGAGGAGTGAAAAAGAAGAAAAAAGATTTGACATCATAGGCTGAAGAATGAGCAATGTGTGTGTTGATGAAAAGAGAAGATGATGATATGAGATGAAAAGATGTTGAATGACATTGGAAGAGGAAAGGAAGATAGATATATATATAAAGAACGCTTGATGAAATCTGAGTTGAGAGGAATTGAATTTGATTCTCAGCAAAGCTAACATGATGCTGCAAAATTAATCTAAGTAGAACGATAATATACTGTGAGAAGGTGGATTGAGTTTATCTTCATGAAAAGAAGCCTTCGATTGAAGAAAGAGGGAATAAAGAAGGAAAAACTAATACCAAGAAAGAGAGATAATATCAGCTCAATATTTGGAGCATATCATCATCAGAATACATACTGCTTGGATAACAAGAAAACGAATCTCTTGATGACAAAAATTAAGCTTATTTTTTTGCTTGAACTTGGAATCCTGGAAAAATTTTCTCTCACCTTCATCATGATGCTTTTGAACATTTTCAATTTGTAAAGCACTTCGTTGATCTTTCAACGATAAACGTTGAATCTTTTGACGATGATTAACAGGTAAAATTTGCTGTAAATGTTCCCATTTCATTGATTCAATAGGATAACCATTAATTGGACATGTCATTATGGCACTTCGTCCGGCGATAAGTGTTACATTTGTCCACTCTTTTCCAATAGCATACGTTTTCAAACGTGGCTTACCGGTTACAAACACTCTCGCCGAATGTTCAACACGTCCAGCTTCACTGATACCATGGCACTTGTATTCACCTTCATCATTGAGCTCAATTCGGGTTATATTAAGATAGCCAATAATTGAGCCATCATTGGTCACATGATCAGCAATACGAAGACGCGGTGAACTATCACGAAGTAGATCTGCCAATGATATACCATCGCGTGACCATGTGATCTGTGGCAGAGGGCTGCCAGTGAGTATACATCGGAGTGATACTAATTCTTTTGGACGAGCTACAACCTCTTCAAATATATCTACAAAATTAGGCACAATATGATTAGTTTGCTGGCCATCAGACATCACTACATCAGCGGTTAGTGTAGCATCCAGGCGAATATTGTCCGAATGATGATTGGATCCATCGTCAATGATACGAACAGATCGTTTAACTGGTCGTCTCTGTGAATGATGATCATGTGTCCATTTACCATAAGAATTGATATTATTATTAGTGGCAGTGGTGGTTGTATTAGTGGTAGTAGTTACAGTAGCATCAGTATTGTTAATACATTTGTAAATGAAGTCTGAAGGTGAAAGGCTTGAATCAATATGATGATGAAAAGAAACAATCACAGTACATGAAATTGATTCACCAGTATTGACAATGATCGTTAACACATCACTGGTAGTGGAAGAAGTAGTAGTAGTAGTCGTAATTGTAGAAGGTAGTAGTAGTGAATCAAGTTGAAGATTTATTATTGATCGCTCATCATCAGCTATATTATTTGCCTGACAAATATAATTGGTATAATGCTGAATCGATGTCCAATAGATGATAAGGCAACCATCAAGAGGAAATATATTGTCCGAAATGACCATTGGTTCACTTTGGCCATCTTCATTTTGTCTAAGCCAACTGGAGAAAGAAAGAGGAAGAAGAGAGAGAGAGGAAGAAAAAATATGAGTATGTGAAAGACATCCGAAAATCTTCTTCTTTAAGTCAAGATAATGTGAATGTGTAAGAGACATCCAGAGACAGCTAAAAAGGAAAGAATATAAGAAACATAGGCACAAAAAGTGAAGCATCTTGTGTCTGTGTGTGTGTGTCTCAGATCACAGCATCCATCGGTCATGTATCATCATGACTCGCTTCAACATCCAGCAAGTATCATCATCATGCAGCAATTGTGATGTAGATGATGGTCAATGTGGAGCAGATCGAGGAAGAAAAAGAGATGCTGATGATAGAATATGTTCCTTGGACATATAATGTATATATATTTATGTATCTCGATGTTAGAGCATGAGAATACAAGAGTAACATCATGTTAAGCATAAAAAAGTCAAAAGAGTAGCAACAATTCATGGATATTTCAATGGACATTCTTATGATTATTCTTATGATATTTTTCAAGCTCAATTGTTTGCATCTTGATGTGAAGAGAGAGAGAGAGAGAGAGAGAGAGAGAGAGAGAGAGAGAGAGAGAGAGAGAGAGAGAGAGATGGAAAACACTTCGCATATCTTCTAATGAGAAATATTTTCAATGAGTTTTTATTATCAGATTGCCAATCATGCCTCATTTATCAAGACAATCAATTCCTATACGTAATAAGTGAGAGGGAACTTATAATGCCTCCTAAGTTATCCGTATTTAAGGGTTTGCCGAATAATCATAACAGCTCAGTATGATGATGAAAATGACAATCGAATGGTTTTGAGCTGTTGGTTTGAAGAGGAATGATTCTGCCAAACAAGAATATTAGCTCTTTCCTTCTACTCCTTCAAAAGCTGTAAAGATTGGCAAGAGTAAAATGAACGAAATGCATAGAAGTGGAAAGTGTATAAGAAGAAGTAGAATAAGAAGAAAAGAAGAATTCGAATTGGATTGAAAACGGAAGTAAATTGATTACAGCAAGTGATGTTGAGAGCACTTAAATTAGCATTCTTCTCTCTCTCTCTCCTCCATCTATGCTAGTATCATCTATCTCATTTCTTTGGCTACAGAGAACAAAAGTTAAGCAAAAGCAATTGTTTAAAAACTTTTCTCCGAGGCAGCCGAGTTGAAGAATTTGAAGCACAGCTAACAAGAGAGAAAAGGGAAAAGTATTCTTCTCTTTCTATTTTGCCTCCTTCTTTGACTTTTCTACATGAAAAGTTATTCGATGAAAACCCAAAGACCAAGCGCAAAAGTAAATCTTGAGAGTACAATGATCTAGGCTTGGATGTATAAGAAGGCGAGAAAAGAAGTGAAACAAGATTGAATTCTTCATCCAGTCAAGCTGGTATTCACACTGTGAATACAATTTTTTTCCATAGTAAACAAGCCACCATTTCCACTGCCAGCACTGTTATTGTACCCGATGCATATGGACAATTCTTGGTTGACGAATAATTGCATCACACATTCACAAAATTTTTGGTGGAAAAAATTGCGGGTGTTTACTACACAAAGAAGGCTGTACAAGTGAGTATGTATGTGTATGTGTGTGTGTATAACAGAACTTTGATGTTCATCAACCTCGTTCAGATTCTTAAGGTTTTTCTTTCTTTACTTCTTTCTAGAAGACTGCTACAATCGGTTAACTTTTTTTATCATGAAGCAAAAAAACTTTCTCTCTATCGAGTAAACACACATGAACATACACAATGTATAGCCTAGAATAATACACACACTGTCGAGAAAAGGTTACGGTGTAAGTATTCAAGTGAAACATTCTACAAAGATTTCATGTTCACAATGTTAGCTCTTTTCCCTAGTTCAAGTCAATCTATGGTCTCATCAATGACTATGATGTGTATCAGAAGCCATTTGAAAGAAGGAAGAAAAAAAAATAGGAAGAGTTAAAAGTTGAATAGACTTGGTAGACACATACAGGCACAGTGAGAAGATATTGTGCATCAAAAGATGAGAATACGCCAAACATTGGTCTGTGTGTGTCTGTATGTAGCTGTGATATTCTCTATTCGATAGCTATCAAATGCAAGAAGTAAAGTGAAAAAGAGAAAAGAATCAAGATTGAGCAAGAGAGTGGGAAAAAAATGTGTCTGTCTGTTTCTCTGTGTGATTTTGAGGGCAAAGAACGAAGATGACAAGGAAGACTACACACACACACACACACAACATGAGGATGAGAGAGAGAAGATGGAGAGAAGATGTGGGAGGAGAAAACAGGAAGAATAATCACAATCGAAATAGTATAGTAAAAGGGTCACGAATGTAAGGAATGAGGAGAGAAAGAAAGAGAAAGGTTGTGAATAAAGGATGTCAAGAGAAGAAAGAGAGATATAACACGAAAAAGAAACAGTAAGAAGGAACCTTAGTAAAAGAGAGAGTATAGATATTTAAACGAGAATAGTTGGTGAAGCATAGATGGACACAAGTCGATGAATGGGTAACAGAAATATCATGTCAAAAGTAATAGTTGAAACACGATTTTGAAAGTAGTAGCGAAAAGTAGTAAAGGAGAAAGAATACAAGTCAACAGATAAGAAAAGGAATAAAAGTTCGAAAAGTATTAAGAGTATATATGTGTATCACACACACATGCCCCATATAAATATATACAGGAAATAATATCAAATCAGTGAAGTTCATTTTTCATTTGTAGAAGGGCATCGAGAGAGAGAGAGAGAGAGAGAGAGAAAAAGAAGAGTACCCAATGTCTTTTCTCATCTTTCACATCTTTTTTTCACTTTTTTCTTATTGCTGTATACTGTCAAGTTCTTTCTTCCTCTCATCGACTTTTCAATACTTTAGCCACATTCTTTTTCCCATCACTTTTTGGATATTTTTCTTCAATACAATATCATTTTAACAATATAAAAATGTTGAAATCCATTCACGACTAACTGGAATCATGATATGAGTCCAATCCTCTCTCTCTCCTCAGTTATCCAAGCACTAGTACACTAGTATTCCCTCTCCTCTTCTCTCTCAGAAATATTCCTCTCTCTCCAATTCTTCTATTCAGCTTGAGGCAATGACTCGAAGAGTATATAACTGATTTTGAGATGCCTGACCAAACCAGAGAAGGATGAGAGTCGATCTAAATGACAGTTTGGTAAATGATTTTCACCACCAAACGCGTAACACTATCGTCTTTCTCTTTATATCAACTGTTCTACTGGGAAAAAGAGAGGAGAAAGAGAGAATCTAATTTCTCAGACACAATATTCGAAAAATGATGGATGATGATGTTGTATGTATGATCTAAGAAATAGATGGATTAGATCCACATACACATAGGGCCACACACACATGCACATAGACTTTCGATACGTTATACAGTTTGCTCCCCAAAAATGGTGAGATTTTCGGGAAGAAAGACTTTTTGCATGCCATGAACCTTACTGATAGGGAACATATTTTGGCTTGAAGCATATTCCAGATACACAACTTGCTACTTGCATGTGTAAAAAGAGTGAAAAAATACATATATCTATCGATAAATATATTGTGGATGTGTGGATATATGTGTGTGAGGGAGAGCATTTATCTGGTGGAGAAGAAAAAATGATGATGATCAACATCATTCTTGGATATTCTAGGCAACATTTTTCTAGCACACACTTGATTTTTCGTTCATGTGAGAGTCATAAAATTGTCATCGATACTGTTGTTATCATCCGAACCATTTCGCTAGCTTCTCTCATGTTCTGATACTGCAGTACTACTAGGCGAAAGATATCCATGAAGCGACAAGTCTTTGATCCAATTATGGATGATTCACAGCTTCTGGGGTGACAAAAATCATGTGAGAGTGATAAATCAGTTCATTTCCTTCTCATCAGTTCTTCCTACTCATTTTGTTGGTGGATGATACATATGATGAGGAAAGAAAAGGAGGAGAAAGAAAAAAAGGAAAAGGACTGGAGAATCTTCTACCACATACAATTTGGAAGTTTTCATATGTGCCCGAGGCACTTTAAAATTAGTCAATCTATTACGCTTTATATATGTATCATGGAAGGATGTTACTACTAGTTCACCAGATTGATACTAAATTCTTTGGAGTGAATCAAGGATAAGGATCACTCGCAGGCATAGGATGTAAAGAAATTTGAAGAAAAAGTGAGAAGAAACCTCAATGAAAAATTGAGTTATTTGAGTCTTTCATCCTGCCAAAGCATTCAAATTTGCAGACACATGAATAATCAGCATGGAGTCAGTTTTCGATAAAAAAAATGGACACTGACTATTCTTTCATGCAAAATAAATTGATGAATAACCATCGGACTGGATCCTAGACATTCTGATGCAATGCACATATATTCAATATGGTCAGAATTCATGGGGTCAGATGATGTCTGAGAACTTTTGACCATTGGAAGAATTCTTGAAAATGCTGGAGAAATGTTTTAAGAATATCACTCTCAAAAGTGTGATCAAAATATGAATGCAAATGAAACAATGATTCCAAATGAATTGTTGAGAAATTCTCAAGGAAAAAAATAGCGGATTAAAACAACGTGAAATGAATATTCACCCTTCTAAGCTCAAATGAAAAGTGTCAGATTTATCAGATAAACTTTTTTTGGCAACAATTCTCTGTCAAATCTAGACTAATAAAAATTGCATCTCCAGCTGTAACCGCAGTAGCAGTAGTATCGAAATAAAGATTCGAGTGAAAAATCAAAATGTTACTATAGACTGTAAGAAGGCTAATCTGTTAGATTTTTCAGCCCCGAAACGTGAGTACATTTATAAATGAAGAAGCGATCGCAATGAAGCTTCGACGAATAAGCTTTTCATGATCAGCATTAAAGTAATCTCAACATGATGTGACACTAAGAAGCGATAAGCCTTTTCGTGTGTGTTTCTCTGTGTGCCTTTGTGATCAGTGGTAAGAAAAGTTAAAAAAAGCTTTCCATCAGTACATCTGATGATGAGTGGGCAAGATTGGATAGATAATGACAAGTGCTAAGAAAAACCTCACAAGTAGCTTCTTATCAATATAAAATTGACTCTTGATTCCAGAATTAGGGCCAGTAGGGAGAAGAAAATAAGGAAAAAGCAAAAAAACAAGATATCCTAGTCAAGTGACACACAAAATGAAAATCTGATGAAAGATCTTGGTTAAGTGAGGATTTTGGTGATGTTTTTACATAAATATGTACTTGTGAAAAAGTAATTCCCATCACTTAAGGAATAAACGTTTTCCTTTGGTCAATATATGAACAGTGATACAGGATATTTAACGTACATTGAGATTGCTAATTTAGACAATATTGGACCACTAAATACTGAATCAAAACAGGTCAATCTGTTATCATTATGTGATGATGATAGGCGAAAGAAAACCATTCAAGTCATCGCTTCGTGATTTCAGGTGATGAAAGTTGACAAGGAATATACTATTCTCAAATCGAATCTTGTGAGATCATATTTCTCTCTCTCTCTCTCTCTCTCTCTCTCTCTCTCTCTCTCTCTCTTTCTCATAAACACACATATGATCTGACAGATTGTATTCACATTTCAAGTAATTCCAACAATTTGGAATAGAAGTCATGATTCAATACTTAAGCATGGTCTCAAATAGAGTGAGCAATTCATTCAGGGAATCAATGTGTGTTTAGAGGATGAAGATGAAGTAGAGAGGATAGGCTCATAAGATGAGAGACGTAAAAGAGGTGGCAAAGAAGGCAATTACTAGTGAGAACAAATTCGGTATGGAATAGAATGACTAACAGTAAAAGATACAATATTTCATCTCTCTCCCTCTCTTTCTATAAACACTTTCGGATCATTTCGCTCACTACTACCACTACATGTACCCATATCAGAGAAAAATACTGCTATATATGTTAAGCCTATGTGATCCAGCGGTGTTGCCCTTTTCACCCTCGCCCAAAAAGTATCGATAGATTTTCTCTCTCTCTCCTATTCTGAGTCCATCCATACTGATTGCCTTTGCTTCAGCCATCCCTTTTAACCGGAGTTGAACACGATTCTGGCGGGATTCATGTCGATTCGGTTTGAGTATTAATCAATTGTATTGATTAATTACTATCCCAGTTGAGAAAGGTAATTTCCATTGTGGACAGAACGTTTACAGAGGAAGAGAAAGAGAATACAGAGGAAAATGAAAGTAAGAAATAAATCGAAGAAAGAGCGATTAGATGATATGCTTTGAGACTTCACAGTTTCCCTTTCTTTTTCTCTCTCTCTTTCTCTTTCCCTTACGTTCACATCTCTATATCTAGCAGTAGTGTCCACCACTGTTGAGCAGTCAAGCGATATTAATATGAAGAAATAACAGGTCATCCTGACCGGAAATTCCGGTGTATGGAAGAAGAGAAAGAGAGAGAGAGAGAAAAAAAATGAAATGATTAATCGGAAAAGCTCAATGAAGAGCAGATGCCACATGTGATCATCAACTGATACCAGATTGAATCAATAGGAAGATAGAGAGAGATGGCGAAAGTTGACAAAAGTTGGGACCGGAAAAAGAGGAAAAGGAGAGATAAATTTGAAAGATGATAATCAATTAACGAAAATTTGAAAAGAATTCTTTGGTCAATACTGAAAAAAAGCAATGCACACAAACACTCACACAATGTTAGGTCAAAGATGTAATCGAGTGAGTCCAACCAAAATAGTCATCAATTGTACAAGTCTCATGAGAAACATTGCTTGATAAAGTGGGTTATTGTATGATGATAAAACAAGATAGTTAAAAGAAGATTCCATTTAAAGTTGACCCCAATGGTCAATCTTCACTAATCAGTCATCACATATATTGACTTCCATCTTCCAATACAACTCAAGAAATTTTGTTAACACACAAACTTGAACACAGAGGGTAAAACAAAGTCTATCACAATGAACAAGAGAAAACAGTAAATGAAATGGAATGGATCAATTAATTGATTGAAATTGATCAGAAATATCCAAATTAATAATCACATTCCATGTACAAGCAATCCCCTACCAAATCGTAATCCCTTGATCAGCAAGGTTTTTTATAAAGTTCAAACCAGAGAAAAGGGATCGTATTCTAATTAAAAACCCAAGAACCCAAAAAAACCGGAAAAAACTGAAACCGAAACCAGTTTTCATCTACTCGATACATAATCCTGATAATTATCAGGATAATCTGATATTGAATCTGTTATTGTTGTTGTTATTTTTTTCAATTTCCATGCCGCTTCCATATTCACGTTGATTCTTGGGATACATTCTCATTTTTCGAATCATAAATCCTCAAATCTTGACTTTTTTCTGTGACTATTGAGCAAAAGGACCTGTCACAATGCTTTGGTTGAGGTGAACATAAGCCTTGGTGTTACTTGGGTACTTTTTTGTGAGAGATGTTTGGTGAACTTTTCAACAGCAACAGCAATCACTTAATACACTATGTACTACTGATTTTTCATGTCCATTATTCATTGTTGTGACATATCATTTTGATTTGAGCATTTGTCTTTCCAGGTTTCAGTCTCCACTTGTGTTTAGGTGTAAGTAAATTGAAAAATTTTCTCTCTCTCTCTCTCTCTCTCTCTCTCTCTTGGTATCATAATTTGTCAATGATATTTTCTTATTTCTGGTTCTTTTCATCTCAAATTTGTAAAAATATGTCGAGTGCGTTTGGGTAAGCGAAAAGGTTTCACTCTCTGAGAAAGGGAATCCTCCATGGCTATTGACACCCCTTAATTGGTTAATAATGTTAATATAATGCTACTGTTCTGTGTGTGTGTGCTAAGTCTGGTTAGGGATAAAACGTGATACTTTATTTATGTGTATGTATTGGAATTATATCATACACCATCATCACGGTTAAAGTACATGGAAATGATGAGAAGAAAGAAAAGTGCAAGAAGAAGAAGAAAGACAAAAGAAGAGGAAAAAGGGAAAAGTATTTGGCAATCATGGGAAACCACATTCTTACCATTCGGTTTTCCTCTTATTACCAAAATACATATAAGCAAAGATTGATGCATATATACAGTTTTTAGGGTGTCCTAGGAAAAATACACATGTACATGTGTATTTCCACCTAAAGCCCCCATGAAAAAGAGCTTCCAAAGATACCACAATAATACTTGTCTAGTTTGTATATGTGTGTGTGTTTGATAATAAGAAGGTGGAGAGGAAAAAAGAAGGCGGAAAAAAGTGAAGGTGGTTGCCGTTGGATTGATTGTTAGTAGTTGTTAGGTAGTAAGATGAAGGTATGTACATGTATTGTGGATGATTTGAGGTGAGATTTTCCATCTTTCTCCATGTTTAAGAAAGAAAGAAAGCAAGAAAGAAAGCAAGAAAGAAAGAGATAGAGAGAGAGAGAGAGAGAGAGAGAGAGAGAGAGAGAGAGAGAGAGAGAGAGAGTGTATGTATCCTAGCATCTTCTTCTTCGTTTCATTGGACTTTTATACATGATAGATATTTATCAAGACAGCCGCTCATCAAATATCGTACAATTTATTTTCTTATGCTTCTGCCTTTTCTCTCTTTCTCCTCTTTTTCCTTCGAAAAAATGAACAAGATTCAAAGCACCAAGCAAGGATCACCAAAGTACATTAACCAAAGTTAAACGGTTGAAAGCATGTCCTGTTTATTCTCAATCCCATGGAAGAAGGAAAAGAAGAAGAAGATGTTAACCGCTTCTCGATTTAGTTACGTATGCTTGCATAACATTTTATGATGCCCGCCAGCTAACTATCGATATATTTATAGATACACATTAAGTAATCTACCATAGTGGGCATGCTGTGTTTTTTTCCTTCTGCATCAACTCAGGAAAGTCTCTCTACTTTCTAATAATGTACCTCAACTCATAATCAAGATTCTCTGGGTTCAAGGCATGAACGGTACAAGACTTCCACATCGTATGCAGGATGAATCAAGTTTCACTTTTTTCATTCTTTCCAGAATTTATATTTTCACATCTTTTTGCCAGGAGAAGGAGTTGCGGAGTAGCAGAAGAATATTGAAAAATTTTCCTTCATCCAGACCAATATATGCATTTGACTTCAATTTCTAACGGAATTTGGCGTGATGATATTTCCCTATCTATATATATTAACCTGTCTTTTTCCGTTTTCACTTTTCGATTACAGAGAAAGCGAGCGTCGAACTCTTTCTTGAGAGTTATCACCTCATAGATGAAAGAATATAAGTAAATCCCACAAGTAAAGGTAAGTATAGCTCTGTTGGACTCTATAGACTAGAAAAATTCATAATTTCTTCTTCTTCCATCTTCACAGTCTGTACTGATATTGATGTGGTGTGTCCTATCCACACCATCAGTTTATTGGATGCGTGCTCATCGAGATCAAACGGGATATGTATGTATTTACTATGTTTGCTTATTGATCTGTGAGAAAATAAGTGAGAAGGAAAGTATATAGTATACATCATATAGCAAACTGGATGGCTTATGGTGGGAATCTTTCTTCTCAAATCAGATATTCAAGCTGATCAATCAGAGCTAACGGAAGCTGGACTTGGACTGATATCTAGCCTAGAGTATATACTTATATATTTAGCCAGGCACACACACTCACATTCTCTTTCTCTCTCACTGTGTATGATACCCAAGATCATGAGGATAATGTATCATTATCAATCCGGATGCATATTGAAAGCAATAGATGAAAAAGAAGAATATTCCAGGCTCGTAATATACTGTTTTCACTCTGCATCTCTTTTCCCAGCTCATTCACTCACACTCACATACACTAATTCCATTGGGTTCAATCCTGTAATCTTGGTTAAGTCGAAGTCTCCATTTCTTATTTCTCTACATAGTGATGAATATGGGATGATACTGGATGGATTGTGGGTATGTGTGTTAGTGTTAGTGAGTGAAGATGAGGAGAAAAAGGGATAGAAGATGAGGAGGATCATGTATACTGTGTGTGCATGAGAGAAGGTGAAGAATGAAAATGAAAGCATCAACTTCGACGCTCTTCTTCATAAGATTGAGAAGCGCGCCAGGGATCAGCCTCTCCTGGTGTCTTATTTCGATCCGTAAATATTCTGATATGTATAAGAGTTGGGGTGAAGACGAGGAAGAGGAGAAGAGATGAGAAATATGATCGCTATTTTCTCATATAAACAATATCTTCTCTTACGCACAAGAAATATACCGAGAGAGAAGGAGAGAGCGTCGAGATGAATAAAAAGTAGATGAGAGAAGAGAAAAGAAATTTTTTTCCACTCTTTTCTATCTCTTTTTACTATCTGTATGTATGTGTGTTGAAATTCTTCAACTAATCTAAATCAGCCACGAATTGCTAAAGATACATGATGAATGTTGGGTAAATATTCCCTTCTCTTCTTACCATCATTCTCAACCTTTCTCTTTTTTCTCGCTTCCACTCTTTGAGCATTGAATCGAAAAGAAAGACAATTCAAAACAATTTGAATATTTAAGCATATACAGTGGAGGCATCAATGAGATGATTTGCATGTAAATTATTCTTTCTTTTCAAGAATAATGTATTACTGAGTGTTATATCAAACTCAATCATCATACCAGTTTCATATTCACTTGAGACTTTCTCTCTCTCTCTCTTCTGATTTGCTTTGAAATGATCCTTTCTCTTTCCATTTTTCTCTTTTCATCTTCCCCAACATCCTCTTTATTTTGCATACATAACTTATCGATAAAATGCCGTGATCATTATATTTTCGATGTTTCTTATGGTTTAAAAGTGTTTTTCGCCCAATAATCGACACCATTTTATGACACAAAAATGGACTCCTTGATTGTGGAGAAAAGGAGAAAAGATTGCTGATCTCCTGTTCATTCTTATAAGTATTCATACCCTTTCTGGCCCACTTTTGTGCCCATTATCAAGCATCTGACAATTTTCAATAAGTCTGTGTGTATCTAGGTGAATAGATTACTTATTCATTTATCCAATCATCTATTAACTGAGATGTTGAGTACCTAAATCTTAGAATTCTCCCAGCACACATACATTTTCGAGGCAAGGTATAGAAGGTGAAAAGAGTATAGTCAAATTTTGAATAAGGAAGCTCGATAAAATCTTACGAAGACTTGATGAATCTTTCACTTTTCCATTCTTCACTCACAAATTCTATCATACATATATACACACACATACCGGGAACCACCCTCAATAAGCTTTTACCGCCTTCTCTTGCCACCATCATGCAAATCTGCATGCAAAATGTGTTTCCCAAGTATATTTGATTAGAGTTGAATAAACGAGCCCGAACGGTGATAATACATCTACACTATATCATGCTCACACTGGAAAGTAGTGTAATAGTAAGTGAAAGTATAACAGGCTGTGAAAGTGTGAGTATGTAAAGGACAAGAAAATTCATCGATTATCTTCAAATATCTGAAAAAGAAATCGAGAAAATTGATTTTTGCATATAAAACATTACGATAGTAGGGTATATGCTATATATCGATATGAAGGTGAAAAAGAGTCCAATGTCAAGAGATGAATAAGGTTATCCTCTTTTTCTTCCTTCTCCAATATTACATGTGCACCAATATTCTAGGAAAATTTTTGCTCGCTGGCTTTATAAAAATGGAAAAAGTCAAACAGTGAGAAAGTCGCGTGAATAGAACATATACTCTTGCATCAACAGCATTTACACTGGTGGCTATTGAGCTCTTCGATGTTATCTTTTCCATTCCATTCCAATCTACAATCTCTCTTTTCCTCTCTTTTTCATGGGAAGGTGGATGGATAGCTGGTTTGATCCACTGATTCCACTCCTTCTTCCAGTCAAGAATGAAGAAGGTAATATGATGGTGTAGATGTGTATTGATGCCTTCTCCCTGTTCCTCTCTTCCATTTACTAGGGCAAAGAATCATAATCATCAGCACAGAAGGCTGAATGATGAAAGAAGCTAAAGTGAAAGCAAGAGCGAGAGAGAGAGAGAGAGAGAGAGAGAGAGAGAGAGAGAGAGAGAGAGAAAGAAAGAAAGGAATATGCGTTCACATTGAAAGCAGATCAATATGATCTGGTGTTTACATGGTCACTTGTCCATTGTAATACAGAGTATATTTACATCAGATTCAGTATGTCCAAAGAGACCTTAACAGTGACCACTGAGATTGAACGGAAATGATCATCTAATTCCGGTTAACGTCATGAGTGATGGATATTGTTTTCATCCCTCTATCCCTTTTTCCTTATCCATTATCTGGAGCACAAGTATAGACCTTATGAGCCTCTAGTTATCACTTTTTTCTTTTTTTCTATTATATCATGAAGAAAATTCCGTGGGAACATTTCATTCACAATTTTAATTCAAGATTTTTTCTTGATTAATCTCCAATCGAAACGATCTCTATGCTAATAGATTTTCCCTCGGAATGCCTCACTTCCCAAATTCTCAGGAAAAAGATTCCTATCGATAATCTATCAGATTTTCACCATTCTTTCCCCTGATCAATAGTTTCAAAATTGATTTAAATTTTCTGCTTACGCAAATCAGTCCGATCTTCAAAAACGCCGGAAATGGGATAAGAAATGTTGCAACTCTTTTCATTCAACCCAGCTGCTTCACAACTTGATTATGTAGATGAGAATTATTCTACTTTATTATTAATGGAAAGTGTTTAAATATAAATTGTTGAAGAAGGAATTGAGAAAAAAGGAGAAAAAATGTCCCAAAAAAGAAAGTGAAATAGTGGTTGAAATATTCACTCACCTAAAACTTGATATTGGATATGCTTGAGAGACACAGCATAATTGCACGAATGATCTTTGCTTAACATTTACCAATGAATTTGTTTTGTTGTTGTTGTAAATTATTCCCGGTACTATGGGCCCACTGGGTTCTGAAAACATATAGAGATAGAGAATGATAAAGGCATGATATAAGTAGTGAGAAAATAATTAGATCAACTGTTAACCATGTGATCATTATCCATATCTATTTGTCGTCATCTTGAAACTAGAGAGAGAGAGAGAGAGAGAGAGAGAGAGAGAGAGAGAGAGAGAGAGAGAGAGAGAAACTGTACATGCATACAGCTCTGTGAGCTTGTAAACTATTGCTACTAAAAAGAGATGTTGATAAGGATGTTGTGGATGAAAAGTAAGAGTGCAAAGAAAGATGAAGATGCATATATATTTACGTGTGCTAGTGGTTTGGGATAATAGGCATTACTTGCTTAGTGTATTTCTCTTCTTCTTCATCTTACTTTTGCTGAATTTTCTTGCTTTCATGCTCACTTTGCTCATCATCTCAACCTTCTTCATCTTCCTCTTCTTCTTTTACTTCTTACTCTATCTTGGGATGAAGATGTATACAAGATTGAGAACTCTTGAGAATTGATAGCAAAATTGTACCTACTTAAATGGTCTAGGGATATGCACACACACACACACACATACGTATACACATACGCTCAGACAAAAATCTAATTTTGATCTGTTTTATTGATCATCACTGCTAAGATGTAACGATTAGTGTATAACAAGATCGATTTTCGATGATACTCTTCATTGGTATGGAACAGAATGGAATGGTTGAACACAATATTCTCAACTACAGTCTAGTCTATCTGGACTTACCAGTTTCTTTTAATCGACTACTAGTATTATTCGCTGGTATTGTTTTTCCTGTTGATTGGTCCCTGATTTCACATGAGAACGTTGGTATTTCAGCTGAGCTTATATTTTGTATATACAAATCTCCGTTTTCCAAAAGACCGTATTGGCTGTGAGTACCTGTTTGTGTGTGTATGTGTGGGTGGTTGATTTGGGAAAAATCGAGGTTTAGAATAAGGAGGGAAAGAGAATAACAAAACATGAGTTAACTGGATGAGTTTCTTTTAACAGTTTATATATACTATGTGTAGATAGATATAAAGAGGATGTAAACAGAATTCACAATGAATAGATGAGAGAATGGATAAAAATGCTGTGGTTTGCGAGAAAATTGGGTGATGAGAATGCCTATGGCTATACTTTTTACCATTCACATTGCCGTGAAAACGGCTATGGCAAGAGAAACGGAGGCCATCAATGCTCATTCTGTAACCTTAAATATTCTCTTTACATCATCTCATTCAGTTCAAGGAATACAGAATGCTGACACTGATGATAATGACTAGCATGTGTGTGTGTAAATGCATGTATGTGTATGTGCCTTGAGTCAGTGTCCAATCATCGCTAAATGAATTCTTGGGCTTCAAAATACTATTCTCACTCCATTATTGTCAATTATTCCTCAGGGTACAATGAAAACTGTTCGCCTTTTCTTCTATTCTCTCTCCTACTTGGTCTCTTTCATCTCCCATCCTCATCTCTCTCTCTCTCTCTCTCTCTCTCTCTCTCTCTCTCTCTCTCTCTCACTTTCATCCTCATCCATCGTCTATCTCTCTCCCCCCTTCTCTCAGAATTCTATCTATCTGTATGAACCCTTCTCTTTTTGCCACTTTCATTCGTTTCCACTGATCCGCATCTGAGTTTTCGATTCCCTCTCTTACTCTTTATCTTGCTCATGTTGTTCCTATTTTTTTCGTCTCATTCTTTTTTTGTATTTTATTTTTCTTCTATCTTCTCAAGCTTCAGTGAATATCACCAGTGAACAGGGCTCATTCTCATCAAATACAAATCTTTCTCTCTCTCCCGCCTCCATGGTGCTTCCATTTCTTCCCTCTCTCTTTCTCTTTCTCTTTCTCCATGAGAATATATTTATATATATATCTTTTTTCTTCTGTTATCCTTTTTTTCCAATGCGTTCATGATTAATGAGTTTCATATAATTGAAAATTCGCATTCTTTCACTCTCATGCCTTTCAATCCAGCTTTCCAATGTTCTCTCTTTTTTATCTTTATTTCTTCTTTCGATTCTCTCTCTCTCTTTCATATCCACCATCATCTATACACTTTCTCAGCAAATGAGCCATGTGGTTTGAGATTATTTCATAGGATCTCTTCCACAACTTTCTTACACTATACGCCAACTACTTAGAAGTATATTTATATTTATGTATACGCGCCCATGAATCCATGGAATGGGAAAAAATTTTGGAGTAATAAGAAAAGTTTGCTATAGAAATATCATTCTTTCCATTCACCTTCTCTATAACCTTTGATCTCCTCCACACCAAAATTTATCATGAAATATTTTTATAAAAAGTCAGAAGAAACCATAATACGTATGGCACCCTCAGGAAATGTCTATGGATATTTTCAACTATACACACACTCATATATATACATGCATGTCTTTATGTATTGTCTATGAATTGTTCCACAGACCGGTACTCTGCATGGGCTGTTCGCTATCACATTCTATTATACGTATATTCTCTGAATTCACACTTATTTACTAGCTTTGGAAACAGAAAGGTTTCCAATCTTTTAAAATTCTCTCTCTCTCTCTCTCTCTCTCTC